>CM040244.1:283385540-283429825 GCA_022545495.1 Chrysanthemum lavandulifolium
ACTAATTAAAGCAGTAACAAAATATTTTTTATTTTTTTTTTGTGATTTTGATAAGATGAAAACATAAGCTAAAACTAGACTTGAATAAGCTAAAAAGGAACAGAAAACTATAATGTGATTACAAGGGGGTATTTATACTTGAGCTCAGCCTCTTGGAAGGATCTGGAACTTGGCATTTGTGCTTTCTCATGTGTCATCTCAGCCTTTAGATCAATTTGCAGCCCTTGGATCATGTACCTTGGACCAATCAGAGCTCAGTATTAGACACACGGATTGCCAAGCTGGCATCTGTGTGTCAGTCACGTGTCAGTCATGTGTCAGGCGAAAGTACCATTATACCCTCAATTATAGTGATTCGTGCTTAATTGGATTCGGGGTATTTTAGGGTTCATAAGCTGGGAAAATTTGTTTGGCGCGTTTAGATTTAGGATTGTTAATAATAATTTGACTGGGGTTAATGGGTGGGTTGACTTGGGTAAGTACCGGGTATATAAGGATTTGTCTTGGACATGGGCTTGGGATGGTATTGGGCCAAATGTAATATTTGGATTTGGACTTGAGATTTGTAAATTCTGATTTTTCAGGGATCAAACTTGTAATTCTGAAAATGTAATCCAAGGGCTAATCTTGCCATTCTTCAAATAACCAAGGACTGAATTTGCCAATTCGATTCTCAAGGGTACTTTCGCGGTTTATGAAAGTTGGGGATCGATTCGACACTTCTCCAAAGTTGATCATATCTTTCATAAATCATCTTCTCAAGATAGAAATCTTCGCAGATGCTTAATTCGACCTTCCGCACGCCTTTAGCACTCTTCGCTCTCGTCTTTCGGGTTTTTGTCGTTTGGCTATCTTTTGTGTGTTTTGACATATCCGTACCTGCACATGCATAATATCAAGAAACCATTAAATATTAGCAATAAACGGGTCTTTCTTGGTTAGTTTGAGTCTATTTTGATAAAGAAATGATATGTGTTTTAGCACATATCATGCATGTACATTCATTTGTAAAAGTCAAACATGATAGTCAATTTTGGGTCATTATTGCCAAGATAACAAGTAACCAAAAGATTAGTTAAATTTTGAGTAAACTGCAAAATACATCCTGTGGTTTACAATTTTTGGTACTTACATCCATCATAAAAACTATTGGCTAGTTACATCCTTCGTTAATGAACGTTAGCCATTATACATCCCCATCACTAACTCATTAGTTTTCTTGTTAAGTCTAACTGGAGAACATTTTGGTCTTTTACTCATACGAGGGATGTATTTTCGATCTCTTTTTACATATAAGAGGATGTATTTTGCAAAATACTTTTATACATTACTTTTTCTTTTTTTTTTAATTCTTATTATTATTATTATTATAAATCAAACTTTTATTAAAACTCATAGGATTATTAAAGATTAGTGGGGAGCCTCGAAACCAACCGAGCCCCCACACCTCTGAAGAATAAGAAACCAATCCTATTAAAATATGAACTAGCGCACGCGCTCCCAATGTCCCGAGTCATCGAGAACGTCGAATACGCTGAGTAAAGTGATCGCATCTTTCTCAAGTTCTCCAAAAGAAGAAAAGAGGGGAGAAACCCATACCCAATATCCGCACATTTGGCCTCGTAGTTGACTCGTTTCTGTTGAAGCGAAGATCACCGATCGCACGCCCGGTATAAAATCAATCAAACCGTTAAGTCAAAAGCGCGACGAACACGTAAGATCAACACATTTATTATTATTATTATTAGAGTTAACTATTTATATAAAAACATTTTGTCGAAAATATTATAAAAATTCCAAAATTTTATAAAAAAATTTATAAAAGTTCAAAATTTTATAAAAAATTCCAAAATTGTATAAAAATTCGAAAATTTTATAAAATTTATAAAATTCAAAATTTTATAAAAATTTATTAATAATTCGAAAATTTTATAAAATATTCGATAAAATTTTATAAAAACAAATTCAGTAAAAACTTTCTTTTAATTTTTTGTTTTAAATTCTGTTAAAATTTGTTTTTAAACTTTTTTCTTTTTACGAATTTTTATAAAAATTTCGACAAAAAATATATTCAAAATGTAAAAAGAAATTTTTGTCGAAATTTTTTATAAAAATTCCGTCAAAAGTATTCAAAACAGAAAAAGAAATTTTTTGTCGAAATTTTTATAAAAATTCACAAAAAGTATTCAAAAAGAAAAAGAAATTTTTTGTCGAAATTTTTATAAAAATTCCGTAAAAAGAAAAAGTTTAAAAATAAAATTTTCACGAAATTTTAAAACAAAAATTTTAAAAGAAAGTTTTTACTGAATTTGTTTTATATAAATTTTATCGAATATTTTATAAAATTTTCGAATTATTAATAAATTTGTTTATAAAATTTTCGAAATTTTTATAAATTTTTATAAAATTTTCGAATTTTTATAAAATTTTGGAGTTTTTTTTTTTTAATTTTCGAATTTTTATAAATTTTTGAAATTTTTTTTTATAAAATTTTGAATTTTATAAAATTTTGGAATTTTTATAATATTTTCGACAAAATGTTTTTTATATAAATAGTTAACTCTAATAATAATAATAATAATAATAATAATAATAATAATAATAATAATAATAATAATAATAATAATAATAATAAAATTAAAAAAAGTAAAGTATAAAAGTATTTTGCAAAATACATCCTCTTATATGTAAAAGAGAGACCGCAAAATACATCCTCAGATGAAGTAAAAGACCAAAACAGCCTCCAGCTAAGACTAACAGAGTTAGTGACTGGGGATGTATAATGGCTAATGTTTGGCTAACGAAGGATGAACTAGCCAATAGTTTACGAGGATGTAGGTCTCAAAACTCAGAAACCACAGGGATGTATTTTGACTCTTAAATTTTCATCCATACAGTTAACCATTAACCAAAAGATAAGGTACATTAACCACTGCAATCAAAAGAAAATGGTTCTGCTTGCAGGAAATGTGGGTGCCGCCTCTTTTACTTTTGGGGTTTGATGGGTTTGAGGATTGTGTTTGGCCTTTTTGTGTCAGTTAATATAGTGTCTTTGCTTAATAACCCCATTTTCTTCAAGCAGAACCATCACATTTCTGCGGCATCCACCGATGGGCGCGACCACTCTAGTACTCCACCGGAAAAGAAGCGGTAACATAGCCCTGAAGTGGTGGGGTTGATGAGTTTTGGATTTTAGTGTTTTACGAGTCTTACCCCAACAGAGATGTTACAGAGAACGCCACCATGATTCCAATGTCTACAATAGCTTTTGCAAAAGTAAAGGTGGCTTACACAACTTCTGGCGAGGTGCATAAATGAAGCATTTGGCGACCGACGGGCGCCTGATAAGACCCCAATGGGGATTAGGGCGGGTTCATGATGATATGTGTCGGGTTTGGGGATGGGGATGGCCGGCCCGCCCCAAACCCACCCCATTGCCATTCCTAATCAGGTGGAGGGTCTCTAGACAAAATATTACTCCTTATTTGCATATATATGAATCATCTAACCCCATTAAGAACTGCATTAATTTCATAAGTTGATTATGTTTTTAAAACCCTCAGATGCATGACATGTACACCTAGGCAGTTTCAAAAGAGCATCAAACAGTTTCCACAGGGTACTCAACTTATTAAAATACTCAGCATTACTAGAACCATTTTGGGATAAAGAGTTAATTTTATGGTGTAGGTTAAAAGTAACAGAACCATCAACCCTATCAAAAGTTTTTTGTAGTTCAATCCAAACATCAGAGGTTTTTTTAGAACAAAATTGCCTAAAAATAACTCCTCTGATATATAGAATTCAAATCCACCCAAGAATAACAACATTTACCCTATCCCACTATCTTCCTAAAACTCAACAGTATGTGAGTTTGTGCAAGTCCCATCACTGAAACCAGTTTTATTTTTACCCTATAAAGCCAAAAGCATTTCACAAGATCAAACATTATAGTTTTCTGTTCCTTTAAGTTTAACAGATATCACAATTAAATTAGCAGAGTCATTAGGGTGTAAATGCAATGGGTGACTTAAATCCAATATACTTATTAGAGTAAGGATGATCAAAAATACCATCATCACCATGAACAGAACCAGGAGGTGTAGGGACATGAATAGAACCAGGAGGTGTAGCAGCATGAATATACATGATTACAAGCAATTACACAAAACAAACACACAAGAAAGGGAGAAAGGGTAGTTCTTAGGCTTTCCTTGCCACTTAAGTGGTAGATCAAGAGCGCACACAAGTAAATCAATCAATAATAAACAAAAATAAATCAAATAATACACAAAAACACCACAACAATCAATCCTTAACTTCCACTTTGTCTCAATCTTATCATCCAAAGAATCTATTGCAAGAAAATAAAACAAAAATTAAAAGAGATCGTGAGAGATGTTACAGTGCATGCAAAAAGAAACAGCAACTTAATAGACCTATTACACCATTGATTCACTTAGTCAAGGGATATAGCAGATACCAACCCATATCCAAAAATCAACAAACCCTAATTTCTCCAAATTAGGCAAACCACCCAGAATCACTTCCAAACAACCAAAGAACACCATATCTATTGATTAAACTGATTTAATCAACCACATAAGCCTTTAGAGAACAAAAACTTCAAATTATCCAAACCCTAATTTTTCAAAAATTAAGCATTTAACAAAATCTTTTAAATATGACCAATCAAACACTAGATCTATCAACTAACACAAGTTAATTGAAAGATATAAAAGTATTTAGAAAATCCCCAATTTGTTTCAAAACCATATTTTTCGGAAAATATTTTTAGAGCAAGGTTAAATGCATTTTGCTTTGATACCATGTAAAGAAACACAATTAAACCCTCAAAAAGCAGACTTTATTACTCCAAGAAATCAAATCAATACACTAAACCGATCTCAATCGGTTAACAACAAGTACAACATAATTTGCTTGATCTCAATAAAGTAATAAGAACAACAACAGAGTGCTTGATCAAGGTGATCAATAACAAAGCTAGGGTTTACAAAAGAATGAGAGAGTATCAATCATAGACAGAAAAGGATAGCAGATTATGAATAAGACACAACTTGTCTTTTTTTTTTTTTTTTTATATATATATATATATATACCAGCTCCACCAACCTAGTTTCATCTTGACATCTTTAGCCCTCCATCTTCTATTCCTTCGCTATCAATCTCCCAAACTCTCACCAAAACATAACTGAAAACTAGAAAGTGACAAAGTCAATCCATGGACTTATTTGTTCCAGATTTGAGTTATATTTTAACACTTGTGTTTTGGGTAAACATGAAATTTATGACTTATGATTTGGGTAAACATGTTGTTCAAAAAAATTGGGTAAATATGAAATTTTCTCGGTTTCAAATTAATCGAGTGCAACTTATACATGTCCTACATGCTATAATGTTTAATTTTATAATCTGCTGCAATGCACGAGCAAAATGAAGTATAATTATGTATATTTATATGCTTCGCCCATCCCGTTTTTCATTGAACCATAAGCATAATTAAGTATGACTTAAGATCAAATGATAAATAAAATGAAAATAAGAAGAGTAAGAAGGAACCATAATCGCATATTTAGATGCACCTATAAAAACTAATGCATCTCCCCTTAATTTTCTCTCTCTTATTTGAAATGTATGGTCATAAACACTTCTCACTCTTTTATTTTTGTTTTTCTTCTTACTAGCTTATAAGACCCGTTGACACCGGGTTATGTTTTAAAAAAAATATAAATGAGATGATAATAAAAGTAATAAGAGGAAAAAAATGTTGCAAAAAGAAAAAAATTAGTATGTAAACAAAATAAGAAAAATAATGAAAGAAAACAAATAGTGAATCTGTTATTTAAGTACAATATAGAGTACAATTATTGTAAGTAATAATGTAATAAACAACCATTCAAGTGGTCTTCAATCTTGACAGCCTTCAAAAATCAAGCGTGTGTAGTGGGAAGTAGATGAATTGGTAAGGCAATACAAATTGCCGAGAACCTAACAAACCATGAAAATAATGTGTAAGTAAAACATTTGTGTAAATTACAATAAACATGTAAAAACAAATTCAGTATCACATTAAGTGAATATCCGAACATACCGTTGATAACGATCAAAGACCGTGAAGAACCTCTTTATAGACTACATTTGTAGTAGTCTTTAATAAATTACGATCGGCATCGTAAATAACAACCTTCAAACCCTTTTGCTTTTACGCGTGAAAGAGCCACATATAATTGTCCGTGTGTGAAAGCAGACGTGGTAGGTATAAACCAACTTTCAAAGTGATTGTCCTTGGCTCTTGTTTATCGTCATGGCAAAAGAAACCGACACAGAAATTGTTTGCGCACGATCTTGAGTGGTAAACGCTTATCCGATGGAGTAATTTTCAACCTTGAAGTATAACCGTATTGCTAAAATGTGTTCCGTTAATTATTTTGGCTTGAATAGAGGCACGATTAATTTAGTCACTGAAGCCTTGTCCCATTACATAAACCTTGTGATTGATTAATGTTTCTCAACAACATTATCGGGACACCGACCTTCAATGCGAGCCTATGGTTCGGGATACCCAAAATTTTAAACCGTTGATAAATTCGGTGAAAAGACGGCTGGTCTATAGCACCACCACGGTCGGTTTATCTATGTTGTCACAACTAAGATAAACCATTTCTTCACCAGAAAGGTTTGAAGAAAATGATCGTTAATATCGCCAACCACTTCAATGGTTGGAGCAAGAATGGCCTTTTCATGGAAGTAAGACGGATCACCTATGTTATCCAAAATGTTTGGGTAAGTGAAATATATAATAGATTGTACGGGATCATTAGTTTCATGTATTAGAATATCTTCGTATATCTATCAAAACCTCCGTCGTGTTGTCCTCCAACATCTCCATCTCCTACTTTCAATATCCATTCGACAAATTCCTTTATCTCGCCTACATCCTCGCCGTGATCCAACCGTAAAGGCGCATATTAGCGGTTAATTTTAACACTTTGCAATGATCCCACAAGTACGATTGTTTTAAAGATGCATTAACAATGTCTTGCGGAACCTTTTGAATAACGGCAAGACCGCCTAAAATCACCGCCAAATACTATAGTCATATTACCAAAGGGCGATCAAAAGTGTCGTGCACTGTTCTCACGCAAGATATCTCTCAAGGACCTATCTAAAGCCTCAAAGCACGCCTTATTTGTCATGGGAGCCTCATCCCAAATAATAAGCTTGCATTTCTTCAACAACATGCCCAAGTCACTTTATGGAGTTATTGAGCACGTAAGTCTCATCAATATTTATCGGAATATGAAACCTCGAATGAGCATCCGTCCACCGACATCAATAAAGATGCAATGCCACTGATGCAACGTTTATGACTATGTCACCATTTCTTCTAATCCGGCAAGAAGGGTTTTCCATAAATATGTCTTACCGTCCCTCCGTATCCAGATACAAAATAATTTCCTCCTCACCATTTGTAACTAAGTCATGATGGTGTCATATACATTTCTCTGTTCCGTGGTTAACGCGGCATATAAAGTCTCGTATTCAGCCTGTAACTCTGATGGATTATAATCTCTCTTAGCAAAGATTAGCCTGTTACCAAAGTCGGCCATGTAAGTCTCATATGGATAAGGAAGTTCGAAAAGCTTTCAAAGTGGTGCCTCTTGGCGCATACGTTGTTCGATATAGAACAAACAAACATTCTTTTTCTCGTCGTCGCTAGTCGTAAACCCGTATCAAAATAGCCATATATGAGGCGTAGCTTATGTATGCAAATAATGATTGTCAAAAATAGTGAGCATTGTACGATATTTATAGACTAACACACATATCCTAAGAATCGAGAGATAATTTTTTGTTGAGGTGACTTGCAAAACATGGTCTTTAACAGGATGATAAATCACTAATTTGTAATAATTAACCATTTCCATTCATGTATAAATTTATATAAAAGTTAGTAACAAAGGTAAGTTGGTGGTTATACCTGGAATGCCTAAAAGAATTCTTCTCTTGTACTCGACATCTTCTGATAGCAAATGCCAAGTTTGCAACCAAACTGTCAATGGTGTGTCAAGCTCTTTTTGGGACAATAATGTAACAAAAAGGTCGCGCAAATGCTCAGCAGAGGACCAATGGGCTGCCTCTTTAATACCCTCAATATGTTCCTTGTCGTCATCTAAAAGTCCCGCTGCGTAGCAGGCATCTTTGTAAGTAGGATAAACTACACCGTGGATTTTCCTTATCTCAGCGTGATTTCGACAACCTTTTTGACTATTTAGTAGCATCCGACAATAGTAACCTTCACCTGCTGAGACTGGCACATTATGAATTCTGCCAATTGCATATTGTTTCTTCCTATGTGTCCACGTTCTTTTTGCAAGATTCCATACAAATTTTGTAGGAAACTCAGCATATGTTAACTCCCTTGCTGATGGATACATTTCGTTCATATGCATCCATGATTCGAACATAAAGCACCAACCGTTGGTTTGTGAATAACGGTTTCAAGGTCGAGTTCTCACCAAATACAACCGGGTGGTCGCCGAGATGAAATGAGAGACGTTCGACATTTGGTGTTCTATAATTTATCTCGAATCCAAATATTCTCCATGCGGCTTCACAAGCGCATATGTACATACAATCATAGAACGCCTTAATCTCGTCAACGTGTTTATGAATTTGTTGACCGCCTTCCGTTGTTCGCCGGTTCATACAACCGTCTTGATACTCTATCGTGACCTTTGTTTATGTATTTAAACAAATATTTTATTGATCCTTTGATTGCACCATTCAACATTGATGTGGCATTGGTAACGTTTCAATAACACAACGTTATACGGAATAACAAAACCGTTAGCAACTTATGTCCACTCTTAACAACATGGATCCCGTTATCACGCCTTCTATATACAGGGTAGCCTTCCGAGTCAACATAGTTGTGTTGCATAAACCTTTTAGGGAAGTGTTTCGTACATCTACCATCATCCATGTAAACCTGATTTGGGTCGTCAACACCACATGGGCCATGCATCATAAAATCGGAAACTAACTTGTGTAGATCGGGATCCTCATTTTGGTCTGGTATCTCAGCGGATATGTGTTTGTCAATATATTCGGCGTTTGGCAGTTTGTCATCCTTATGTAGAAACAAACAAACATGTGCGTGTGGAAGCCCTCTTTTTTGAAATTCAACGGTGTATACAACTGCACAATATTGTTGAAATAAACATAATATCAGTTGTAATTCTAATTATACACGTTTCGTATAAGACTATAATGTTGATGAATGTGGTGTGCCCTATAAGTAAAGAACGTACCTGCTTGAACACCTCCGAACAAACGCAACTCTTTGATATCCTTCATCAGCTGATTGAGTTTCATTTTAAAAACTCGAGATACCACATCAGGTTGATCTGCAGATGAAAGCTTATGCTCCGGCATATATCTTTCAATCTCTGGCCATTTAGGGTTGCATGTGATCGTTATAAACAAATCTGGACAACCATACCACCTACACAATGCCATGGCATCCATATAACATTTTTGCATGTACCGTGGTCCACCAGTGAAAGAAGAAGGCAAAATGATAGGCTTTCCAACCGTGGACGGGTCGGTATTTCCTTATGCGACGCTTTGACGCACATTTGAATACGTATCACACCTTAGTTTATACTGCTTTGGACGATGGAAAACATACGCCTCTCTCAACCATGGCGAAGCTATCCACAAGAAATTGCCGAACAAACGACCTTCACGTATGAATAAATTCTCAGATTCCACGATCCTCAGATCCGATAGGCAAACCACTCACGATAGTAACTGCTTTATCATTCTTTTCGATTCTTGGTTGTCCGATTTATTTTTCCGTGGTATTCTAAATAATACCCATCTTGCAGAAGGCATCAACAAAGGGTATTGCAAGGGAAGGTACATAGGATGAAAAATGTTGATACCGCAAACCTTCACCAAACTTTTCTATCACAATGTCCCTATCTTCCGCGCATGCATCCAAGTCGCCTACGATAAGTCCAAAGAACCTCGTCGGCGGTTGGAAGATTGTATTGTCGTCCACTTCGCCCCGCTTTGCCATGAGCTTTATTACTCAAGATAATTGTTTGCGTATCATCATAGTTCCATAAAACGCATGACATGCAACTTTAAATTCAACCAATGAAAACTAAGATGTAAAAACTCAAAAGCTACTTTATTCAAGTAATTCTAAAGCTTAATAAAATGGAATAGAGGAAATGTAGCTAGATGGTGGTGCTTTAAAGGTGAGTATTAACAAGTTGTATTGTGCAAGAAGTATGTGTTTCTGATGAAGTCTGGATGTTGGTCTAGTAATCCAAGTTGCTGGTTCTTTTAGACATTTTAGTAAGGTCTGATATTGGATAAAGCTTGTATAGTTGTCTGATAGTTGTTTTCTGTATTGAGATTTGGGAGATGTCCAAATCTTGTTTTCCTATCTTTATGTTTGTACATATTTGGAGGTTATATAAATATTCTCACCTTTGCACAAAAAAAAAGTAATTCTAAAGCTAAAAATAGATAAGGAAATAATGAAATCCACTAGTTAGTACAAATCTGAATGGAACTAAGTCAACAGACTGTACAATCTAAAGTCTTTCTTCCACTAAAGTGTTAGAAGTAATCTAACACACATCCCCAAAAAGAATGCATACAAATCACTTAACCAAACATTACTAAGATTATATCTTATCGAAAAAGGGTTCATAGGTTAACTGTCCATTATCTTCGGACTTTATTCAATACAAGCTCTTCTTATTTCCACCGTAATACTCAAGATACCACTTCACAAACTTCTTCAACCCGTTTCCAAATCGGTGAGTCGGCCTATACCCAAGCTCCTTACGCCAAACTAATATTGGCATGAGTAAAAGGCACATCACCATTTCAAGGCATCAAAACCACTTTCTTCTTAGCTTTCACTTTCAACAACTTCTCCAAACACTAACTAACTTATTAATGTAAACCGAGACGATTCCCCAAATTAATAATCCTAAGTCGAGCCTCACCCTTCTTCTTCCCACCACCACTGTGATTTTCTTCGCAGATCAATAGCCGACAAACAACCCTTCACAATATCATCAATATAAGTAAAATCCTCATGACAACAAGCGTGCTCAGCCTTTCAAATATTGAAATCATCCTTCGCTTCAATATATCCTTAGTAAAAATAAATAAGCCATATCCGCCTACCCCAAGGCCCATAAACCGTGAAAAACCTCAACCCAAGAATCGACAACCCGTAAATATGATTATAAGTATGCGCAATCTCCTCACCGGCTTTAGTAGTAGCAGTAAGACTGCGGTGATCGGTCCTATCCTTTTCCAAAAGGGTACTTTAGTATTCAACCCATAAACCAAACTACTAGACGCCCAAACAACCGCAGTCATGGATTTAACGACTTGACCATTTCCAACCAATTCACAAACCCGTTAATATTCGACTTAATATAACTATCGGGATTAACCATAACATACCTAACACCACCTGACGACCAAATGAAGAACATGACTAAACCGAACCATCCCGAAAACCTTTTCAACATAACCACATCATTAATAACAAAGATCAATAACAAAACACCATTTTATCAAGCAAATGCAATTTCCTCATTTTCTTTAACCTAACATCATAATAATTATTAAAATTATCAATACCAACAACACCATCACCTATTTTCTTCAAATTGATCGCAACATGCGCCCCACAAACCCACAAGCACCAACACAAGCACCACGTGGTTGTCACGCGACCTTGTTTTTGCAGACCTTTGACATGATTATCCCAACCGAATCACCATCACGGAGGCCACGACGGGGGGCGGTGGTTGACTATGGAGATAAAAAAAGTGGATAAAAAAGACAAAAGTGAGAAATAGGAGGGTGTAAAGTGTAACTTTAGGGAAACGAAAACGATAATATTGTTGATAAAAAAGACAAAAGTGAGAAATAGGAGGGTCTAACTTATATAGACCGCCAAGGGTGACCGAGTTGGTAAATGATCTTCATGAATGTGAGAAGTCAAAAGTTGAAGAGCTACCGTATATGACCTCAAATTATTAAGTCAAAAGATATATACTGATCGAGTAATCGGATCGAAATGTGTTGGGTCCGGTCCAACTGGGGTGTTCATCGGTTCGGTTATCGGGTTATTCGGTTTATTCGGTTCGGTTAGTTCGGTTAATTTTTTTTCGGGTATAACCGAAAACCGAACCGAACCGAAATTAAATTTGATTCAACCGAACCGAAAACCGAACCGAATAACCGAAACCGAACCAATAACCCGAATTACATAATTTTAATTATTTTTTATTTAATTATATATATTTTAGCACAAAATATTTTTTCAAGCTTAAATCATGTCATATTTATACTAAAATGAGTTTTAGTGATTTTTTTCATATATATACATAGAAAAATATATATTTTATATGAATTGGTTTTGATTTTCATCGCTAAACCATATCCAACCCGATAACCAAATATTTAGTTCGGTTCTGTTCGGTTTGACCAATTCGGTTCGGTCACAAATTCGGTTCGATTATTTTCTGTTCGGTTCGGTTTCGCTTTTGATTCGCGATATTACCTAATCCGTGAACACCCTAGGTCCATCAAAGCATATTAGTGAGTTTTGTGATAAAAAAGGTGGACCGAAAGTAAGTAATTGGGGTGTTGAGTCCAATAAGAGATAGTTGGGCTTCTAAAAGCTGCTAAATACGACAGTTGGGTCGGGTAAATCCGATCCGGTTAACAAAGTAGGCAGTGTTGTTAGCTATCTTGCTTCCCAAGAAGGCTTTGTTTGTAGTCGAACAAATAAAAACACTTTAATTTATTTACCAAACACACAATCAATCGCCAATCGCCAAACCAAACAGGTACTGTAATTATTTAATTGTGTTTGATTTTCTAATAATACGTTTTGTTTTTAGACTTGCAATCTGTTTAGTACTAATCCGTTACTAAATTAATTAATTAATTTTGCAGAGAAAGAGATCTATTAATCCTACAAGATGTTTCTAACAAGGTAACAACAGTACATTATTTTTTTATTTAGTTTACCTAAATTCAGATGATATTAATTAATTAATGTTTTGATGTTGATTAATGTAGGACTGAGTACGATAGGGGTGTCAACACCTTCTCCCAGAAGGTCGTTTGTTTCAGGTTGAGTATGCTATTGAGGCCATTAAGGTATTTTTTTTATTTGCTTTTAGTTTCATATCAGGTGAATATATATATCGATAAATATGACTTTGTGTTTGATTGATGTGTCAGTTGGGTTCGACAGCCATCGGGTTGAAGACCAAGGAAGGCGTTGTTCTCGCTGTTGAAAAGCGAATCACCTCCCCACTCTTGGTATATAATACTTTCCTTTGTGTTGCGGTTAATATTTCTACCTACAATCATATTATATAATTTGGGGGTTTGCGCCTTTTCTAGGTTACAAAAATTAGGATACAATCAGTCTTACTACTCTAGTATATAAGGGCTCGGGATTTTAAACTAAATGTTGTTAATGGCACGTGGGTACAAATCTTTCTTGGAAATTACCTGAAACACTTGATAGGAAGTGTATGAGTATTTACATTAAGACGTTAGTGTTTTTTTAGGTTTACAGCAACCTCATTCTAAAACTTTAAACAGGATATACTTCTAGAATTGTTGAGTGTTTCTGCAGAATTCATTGCGTCATGAAACATGCTAAATGTAGGTTTATTGGCAATGTTGCGAATTTTCTTTCAGACATATGTATTAAATTACGCGTACTGAGTTTCTTTATGTTCATGTTCAACACCAAATGGTGACTGCAAAATTTAAAACTCCAAGTTATGATGAATCAATAGATATATAGTTGATGAAATGTGGGAAATATTGATGCCTGCCTGTACTTGTTTTTTGCTTGATACATTATTTGCTTCAGTGATATTAATATTACACTTATGCTTTGGTGTTGCAGGAGCCTAGTAGTGTGGAGAAGATTATGGAAATCGACGAGCACATTGGCTGTGCCATGAGTGGATTAATTGCAGATGCCCGTACACTCGTTGAGCATGCACGAGTTGAGACTCAGGTGACATGAGCATCCGTCCAATATATTGTTACTAACCATGAGTTCTACATTAGTATTGATTGATCTTTTTCTTGCTTCAGAATCATAGGTTTTCCTATGGTGAGCCGATGACTGTTGAGTCCACCACCCAAGCACTGTGTGATCTGGCACTGCGATTTGGTGAAGGAGAGGAGGAATCTATGGTTAGGACTTCAACTTATTAGTATTAAATGCGCTTTCCAACAATTTGCTCATCATCTATGTTTCAGCTAGTATCATTTGTACACGAGTCTGATTATAATGATTCTGTTTTGGTTATATTCAATAATGGTTTCCTTATGCAATCTATTTAAGATGCTATAGTCCAATATGAGCTAGGCTGTTTGTTAGGCAACTTAGTGGATATGGAAGGCATTTTTGGTTCTAGTAGGGGTAATTGTCATGATTGTTGTGGTATTGCCAACATTTGTGATATGTGTAGCTGTGATCACTAACGGAACTTGAACATTTTTATTGGGAGGGCTGAAACATAAATTATTAATATTGAATATATCTAACGAACAAAATTGTAAAAGAAGAATATAAATAATCATAAAACATCAAAAAATATTCGTTTCCTAATATTTGAGAGGTGGTAATGGTTTTTTTAATATACTTAATTTACACTAATAACCCTGGACTTTGGGTTACACTGCCTCCACAAAGGTCCATCCTTGGCTGTGATGAGTTCAAATGCTATTCACCTTCTCTATGTGATTGTCACCAACTAATATCTTTATATTTCTATCTTTTTGCAGTCTCGGCCTTTTGGGGTATCTCTTCTTATTGCAGGCCATGATGAAAATGGTCCCAGTCTGTAAGTACCAACTATTCTTTTTGGGTTGTATCATTATGTATTATGATTTGGCTCTGCGCCTCTGCATATAATTAACAATAAAACTAGAGAAGTGTTCTCAGTTCTGTACCTTGTATGCTCTCTGTGCCTTATTTGTGTACAAGGTACATGAGTTCCTAAGTGTATTAAGAAATCTGTATACACACATGCGCACACACACACATTAGGCACACACATACACACATTATGATATGATGAGTTAGCTTGTTAACTAATATTGGATATTTGCAACAAAGATTGTTGGCTTCTACAATAGTCACAACTTTCATGAATCCATGTTTCATTTTAGGTATCGAACTATTGATGAAAAACCTAAATCATAAATGCTATGGGCTTCATTGTAGTTTGAATGATTGGTGGTCATAAGGTGTTATAAATGGTGAAAGTTCTCAATGTATATAACTTTGTTTTCACTAAGAAGTGCGTATTTATGGTAGTATCAGGATTCATGTGAATAAGCATATTAGGTTTGTCAGGGTAAGTACTAAGTAGACTGTTATCTGCAGATACTATACGGATCCATCAGGCACATTTTGGCAATGCAATGGAAAAGCTATAGGCTCAGGCTCTGAAGGTGCTGACAGCTCTCTCCAGGAGCAATATAACAAGGTGACGAGAGTGTTCATTTTCTTTTATTATTTTAGTATCTTTGACCTAGATGCTTGATTGCTGACTGTGATTGCTTTCATATGGATATTTGCAGGACTTGACACTAAAAGAAGCTGAAACAATTGCTCTTTCCATCTTGAAGCAAGTCATGGAAGAAAAGGTCAGTACTTTGTGATCTCTGTTTTGCAAAAGCTGTGTATTTTTGCGCAGCCACTTGATGCAAATGGTTGTTATTTGTGATGCATTGTTTATCTAGCCTCGTGCTAATCTAGTTCCAGTCTTGTTAAGAGCATCGATATTTCTTTTTCTACCATGCTAATCTAATTCTAACTTGCTTAAAACCATCGGATATATTGTCTCCTCATGGTGCTTTGTTTGCAACTAATTCTTACCGAACACTTACCTTTACTTCAGGTGACTCCCAATAATGTGGATATCGCTAAGGTTGCTCCTACTTATCACTTGTACACCCCAGCTGAGGTTGAAGCTGTTATCGGTCGCCTATAAACTTTGAGTCTTAGTGACAAGTTGTAGACACTTCATTTGGTTTCCTTCAACATGTATTCTGTACTAAATTGCTGCTGAGATTTATCCTTATTTTCATTAAGTATGGCATTTGAACACATGGTAATTTTTATGTTTTTGATGAAATCGTGGAGTTGTAGAACTTGTTTTAAAACTCTAAAGACCAGGCAGTTTCTTCATTGCAAAGTGTGATGGTTATGTTATTATTAGACTTTTTTTACCGAGTATAAAATTGTGATATGATGCATGCATAACTGTGTTAGCCCTTTTAATGCCTCCCTAGTTTTCTTATACCAATGGAAGGCGGAAGTGAAGTATCAGCAGTTCACTTGTTTCAAAAGGATCATAATGTGTCTAAGGTTAGTCTAGGAGAGTCTGCTGACGACATCTTCTTTTCATTGATATTTCTGTAAGAAAAGGATACCATATCTACAATATCAAGCTCTAAACGGGTTTTGTCAACTAGAAATGCTCATGTAAAATAGTAAAAGATGGATTTCTGGGTATCTTTTAATCCTCTGAGAAATGTGAATCATACTAACAAAGTCTTAGACTCATTATATATCATATAGATTTAGTCTGGCATATAAATGGAAATATCAGTATCTTTTCATTAGATTGGAATCTATTCAAGGATGAAAGAATGGCTCAAAATTTTCGATTCTTTTATATTCATAGATAGCCAAGGTGACACTGCCTCTCATCCAGTAACAAGTTGTATGGTAACACGACTAAAACTTTTTTAGAGGTTTGTTCTGAAGTAGTCTCAAATTTATCCAAAAATGTGACGAAAACACCATCTGATCATGATTTTCGTCCATGAATTTGTTGTGGAAATTGGCGAACAAACCATCTAATCACGATATTCATCCATGAACTTCTTGTGGAAATCTGTCAACTGTGAAATTATGGCTGGAATTTTTTCCTCTTGAGGCAATATTGTGCACCTAAAATGCCACGTTCCTGGGACCTGTCATAAATTATAATGAACCATTTAGAAACCACTGACTGAAGACTATTAAAACCGAATTGAGATCACAAGTTTAGTAGCTATTACCTGTCCAAAACCGCTTCCAGGAACCACGACAACACCAGTATCTTTAAGGAGGCGGATAGCATAGTATGCGTCTGCTGCTTTTTTAGCCTCCTCTGCTGCTTTTATTGCTTTCTTTGGCAGTTGAATGCGCGGAAAGAGGTACATAGCGCCCTCTGCTTTGTTGCAAGTAACACCCTCTAAGCCGTTGAAAGCATCTTCCAACGTCTATCGTTGCATATAAAGAGTTAAAACTAATATATCAGATATATAATTAGATCAACCCATATAGCAGATTCAAATAATTCAAGCTGCAACAAGCCTCAACTAATCCGAATCCTAATTTCTCAAATTGATCTGACCTTAGCACGTCTTGCCAATGATTTCAGGATTCCATCTCGCTCAGAAAAATAAGAATCATATGATTCATCTCCCACCTGTATGTATGCATGAGTCACCATGTGATGCATATCCACTATATATTAAGTATCAACACATGTCGGACATTCATGGCGTACTAATGTGTCTGTGTGTGGATATGAATTTTTTTGTGTTATATATATACAGAGAAGGAGCTAAGTAAACCTTTGGAGGGCTCATGACAAGACTTGCAAGAATTTGTCCCGAAATATTTGAACAAAGATTCACAGATGCCATCTTGTAAAATTGATCCCTAACCTCGGGACTAAAACCAGTTACCTCCATGTAACCGCCTCTTTTCCCACACTCACCGTGATATCCTGTGAAACAGACCTTTAGTTGAACAATTTACCTGTGTTATTTCATTCAGACATTTAGCAAACTGATGTACCTTTAGAGACCGATTGAAAAGAAACCAAAGGGATATCCTTGTCACCATATCCCATTGAACGGCATATCTTCTTGAATGAGTTAAATTTCTTGTCAGGGGCATATACATTCTCTTGGTATACCTGCAAAACAGCGTTTATTGCATTTATGTTATCTCATTCAGTATCAACGAAAATCATATTTGTTAACTTGAAGAGATTCTTTACCTCATCAGCTAAAAGAACCAAACCTTCTTTTTTGCAGAAGTCCACGATTTTTCGTTGGTTCTCCTCAGCAAGAACCTATATGGTATCAACAAGAGTTGATGGTAATTGATTAAAACCAGAAATGTACGCATGGCTGCGTGTATATTTTACCTGCCCTGTTGGGTTTCCGGGATTGATAACAACCAATGCCCTAACAGTAATACCCTTTTGTCGGGCAGCTTCTAACTGCTTATTGAGTTCAGATATCTCAAGTCCCCACCCTGTTGCTTCATCAAGATAATAACGAACCTGTAAAAAGTCAGAAGTGTTAGTTTTATTTGTAGAATTTAGTTGCAGGTAAAAAACAATCATACGTACAAGAGTGCCACCGTGAAGGGCAATGGAAGCAGAGTAAAGAGGGTACTGAGGGATGGGACATAAAATTCCATCATTCTCTGATCTTATTAATAACTGCATCATCATATGGACCTATCAAGGTAATCATAAAGTAGATCAATTAGACATGCGCGTATATCTTTATAAATGTTTCTGCGAAAACAAAAAGAGCAAGAGAATTTACCCCTGGACTTGCACCATTGTCAAGAAAAGATCGTTTGGATCAGCAGGAAAACCATCTCGTGCTTCAATGCCAGCAGCAATAGTATCACGTAATCCCTTAATACCCTGATATGTTATCAGAAAAAGGTAAAATATTGACGCCTTGACTTTACCTATCCCGTGTGTAAGGAAAACATTCAAGTTACGAGTGCTACGGATGAAATACCTGACTGTGACTATATGCACCAGTAGCTCTTCCAGGCATTTGGTCCAATATCGTCAATGCTCGCTTTATTGAATCGGCACTGTAACAAATCAGTAGCATATTATAGTAAGGTGTTGATTTAGGCGGAAGCAATGGTAAATTCATCTGGTTATGATAAATCCGTACCTAAACAAACTACATGTTTCCTTCTTGTCCAATAAGCAAGGATGGTCACATAATGCAAGCACCTGTCATAGCACACACATATGATCAGTAGTGCTATATGAAAATAATTCAAAGTGAAGGAGCGGCATGCCAACCTCTCGGAAGAAAGTTATCGGCTTTTGACCAAGAGATTGTGGATTTCCAATATTACAGTATAGTATCTGCATTATTGGAGGAAATCCATCAGCAGTGAATATTCTGTTAGTTTTTCATAGTAACTACAAAAGCATCATCGGTTGAGTAACAGATACCTCCTCAAAAGGAAGGGAATCTGGATTTTCTTGCAAGTCTTGCTGTAATTTCTGTGACACAAAAGTAACAAGAATGAAGCATCAGAAAAGTGAAAACAACACTCTATGGAGCACTACGTAGCAGTCGAGGCAAGTTATATAGGCACTGTTACATGTTGACATGCTAAGGTAATTCGGCTGTTTAGCCAACACAGTATGTGGTTTTATCTACCTGAGCCACTGAGACAATTTCACCACGGACAGCATATTCACATTTTAAAACCTGTCATATAAGAGGTAAAATTATTAGCTCGAAAGTGCAACCATATCTATGTAAAATGTATAAATTTATAAGAAAGATCCTATCCGAGGATGATGGTTCCGTGTTATAACAATGCTGTTCATGGAGAGAGCGTGTACATTGTATTTACTGCTAGTTTCCTATACATTCGATGATTAAGGAATGGTAGACCTAATCTTAAAGCATCTTCTTTAAAATCGTTAGAAATTGGCCATGACACAAAAGACGGAAATCCTAAAATTACAAAGACATTATTGGATTGAGAGGAAAATAACCTTCGGATTGAGGGATTCAATAGTAACAGGTGATGCGGGTCTTTTTGAAGCCATGACTGAGTAAAAACGAATGGGCAGTAATGAGTGTAACCGAGGAAGATGTGATAAATTATTGTTGTAATGATAATATGAAGAAGAAGATAATGATGAAATGGTGGTTCTTGTGTGATAATAATGATTAAGTTTCACAATGGCAGTGTTGTTGTTGATGTTGATCAACCGTTTTGCTACTAGTTTCCGCATCTGGAAAGCCTTCGATCACCTCAATGACACACCAACAATGGTGGTATATATGTTCTTACAAACAAGTCCTAGTTAGAACAGGCAGCATTAGAAACATGTGCAAACCGATTCTCCTACATTGGCTTGCTATAGTTAAAAAGACTAAGGGTAGTGACCTGTAATAGAAGGATGACTTAAAGGGTAGGAAATACCAAATGTGTGTGGTTAGGCTTGGTCATGAGTTTGATTCCGTTATATGTGCACTTTCACAGGTTTTAAGGGGGGATTAAAACACATAATGATTAATGACATAGATTAGACTTCTAACAAACCTTTTCTTTTCTAGAAAAGTATATAAAGAAAATAAAAATATAACGTTAAATCATATATACTAATGATTAACGAAAAAAATACAACATTGAAAGAAAGTATCGGTCTTGTACACAGTTAGAACTTTTGGTATGAACATGATCAATCAAGTTGAATCAAATGTAACATCTGTTTGAGGTAACCACGTTGAGCCGTCAATAAAAGACCTCACATTGAATTTAGCTGCTTCAGCACTTGTTAACCTTGGCTTATAACCTGGCCAGTTGACCCTTTGACCAACCGTCGATCCTGGGCCTATGTTCTGGTACTCGGCATAGAAGATAGTGGAAGGTGGTTCCACACCTTGATCCCACTCAGCCCATCCCAACGGATGCAGAAACCCTCCAATACGCGACTGCATGATTACAGTTGTCGAGTAATTCTTCCAAGGCCTCCCAAGGTACGTTGGAGCTGTGAGATTATCCAAAGGGGTCGTTATGTCACATTTCTGTATGGATATACCCGTGTTCTCATTTATATCTTTCTTTCCTTGTGCTGTGATTATTACGGGTTGGTTGGGTAATGGTTGACGTGGCATAATCTTGCAGTTCTGTAACACCACTGCTGAGTTACCAAAGATGAAATCCACTGTCCCGGTAATGTTACAATCCCGGTAAAACTGACGTTTGCTATGAGGATAAAGTGTGTCTTGGAACGCATCAAAAAAACATCTGTAGAACACGGAAAAATCTGAACTTGACCTCAACGCTACAGCCTGTTCTTTGATTCCACCCGCTGTGTTCTTGAACCCCATGTCCATTGCTATGAACCCTTTCCCCGACACACCTATCATATAACATTATAATTGTTAGGAAAATAAGATAAAGTGAGACGTAAATTGCTTATTTGTTTTGAACAAGCAACTTAGAATTGGTCACAAATAGTTTCTCAGCTTAATAACACTTTTTTGACTGTTTTAAAGGAAGAAAAGATCATATACCAAAGGTGGCAGTGTTGAAAGTAGTGACGCCGTCGATCTTATTTAAGCTGGCCGAAACAACTGTTCTATTCATGCCATCACCATAAACCATGACGTTCCAAAACGACTTGTCCAAAACCACATTTTCAAAATACTCTCCTTCTTTATGTATATAACAAACCTCTTCACTCTTCCTCGACAATTGCCATCGCCATTTATAGTCATAAAATCTCCACTTCCGCCTTTAGCCACAGTCACATTTGGCGCAGGCCTATCTTGAAGCAACCTCCGTGTACCCGCCCCAACCCATGTTGGAAACTCGGATTTCATTTCCCTAACAACTTCCTATGTAAAGGGATATCTAGAGTCTTGAGTATCCCCGACATTTTCGTAATAATAGCCAAACTGTTGCTCGTATATTCTGTCGAGTTTTGCATTTGAGACTTCATTTGTTCAAGAAAACTTGATTCCATTTCTTCTAAGGTATCCAAACAAGTTTCTTGATTAGTCAAAGACGCGCTAAGCCATGTCCTCAAGTCATCGATTTTCTCAAGTGATAGCATATTTACACCATGCGGCACGTCCACTAAAGAAATGGAATCATTTAGGTTATCAGCCGCGTCATCCAAGACCGTCACACACACTTTCAACGCTGAGATATCGTTCGCTTTGTTAGTTGTGCTCATCAACATGCCAGGATACGAAGACAAGGTGGTCAAAGAATCGAAAGCAACTAGTAACGAGAGCTTAAATATCTCTTCGGGGTCGGTTGTGTTGGACTTATCTCTAGAACTGATGCTAGAGTAGCACGAGTCGGGATACTGAGTCTGGCTACAAACTGCTTTGATGGATTGGGCTGAAGAAAGGGCTTGTTCGCCGTTAGTGTCTTTGTTATCATTGTTGTTGTTCTTTTTGTGAATAATGGTTCCTGCAACTGCTGCAATGATAACTGCGACAAGGAGGAAGGTTGAGACGAGAATGACGATGATTCGCTTACGTGACTTGCATTTAAAGGCTTGATCTTCGCCATGGTCATCAAACTTGCCATAACCTTTGAAGGACTTGACTCCATAATGAAATTTGTTTGTGGGTTCTTGGCTTCATGAATGCTTCTTTATATATACAGGGACTCTTTGATATTTTATTAACTTTTATATACATGATATAATTGGTCAAGTATATATTCCTTTGAATTGATCGTCAGAAGTATTTAAATTAAACAAACTCATTGTGTTTTGTTAAAATGGTTAAAACCTTTACTGCTATAGTACAAACTTAAATATAAGCAACGCTTTAAAACTTCGCTTTTAATCGATCCAATGAGTCGTTACCGGTTTAACCGCTGTTAACGGTCAATCGATTTGACCACCGGTCAACTCAATTTCTATTAAAAAATGAAAAAGCCAAACCCGTGGAGTTTTGAGAACCAAATTAACCCGAGTCACTTAATACCAAACGGGTATAACCGTAAATCCGATTTTTACCTTTTTGCCAAAATCGCTCAACCGTTAACTCGCCCGAGTTGAGCCGGGTTTCAAACTGAGTATAAGTATATGATGTCCTAAAATAAAAGTATGTTTGCTTTGACTCGATCATCAAACTAACAGGATATCATAAAGTTTGTAGCATGCTCAAAAATTTCACATTTAAATGAAGGGTTTTTTTTTTTTTTTACATGACTTGTAATAATGATAATAACGTAATTAATGAATTTGGCCGACTTAATATTTCCTCTTCTCAATATTCCTACGGTTGACACTCCAACTTTTAATAAACATAAAATATATATGTCAAATATCAAAATTATTATTGCTAGCGTCAACAATTTATTTAAAGTATATACTACAAGAAAAATACTTGCATATACCATCAAATCATAATCGCTAAGTTAAGGACCTAGGCCTGCTTTAGCGCTTTTGGAGGAAATTACCATTACAAAATATCCGTAATCTCCTATAAATTATGTAACTTCGTTTGAACGCATTACCTCATGTTTTTATTTCAAACAAATACCCAAAATGAAAACTCGATTCATGAAGTTTTTAAATGTTTATGAAATGTTAAAACTTTAAATTACTAATATACCCTCCAAACATTTATTTACAATTATAGATTTGTACTTTTATGTCATTTTACATCTTATAATTACATTTAACAAATTAATTTACCAAACACTGTTATTAAAAAGATACAACAGTAGCTCATGTTATCACTTTTCATAGCTTTACAATACCATACCATACCATACCATAACTAGTTTTGCCAAACATACCCCTACTCATCAAAAAACGATAAATTGTTATGGTTTCTTTTTACATGTATTGGAGGCTCTTTGATAATCTAATTCTTTTTGGCAATATTATTTTCACACCTTGTTACCTTGCTTGCTATGACAAAAGAAATTCACATTCATAATTAAGGGTTTTATAAAATGAAGTAACCCATCTGAACGCATACTTGTTCTACAATTTTTATAAGGGCTTTACAAAATGCTGATTTATTCTTGCCACCAAGTTGTATTTAATTAATTAAAATTGTGTTGTTTTACAAAGTCACAACTCACAATGTTAACATCATGTACGCGTATTATAAGACCTCTTCGTCGTCTCAGTTTGTTTGTTGGGGAGGCTATCGCGCGTAATATGACATACGTAGCCCTTTGTTTGCACATTAATGTCATTACTATATAGTATATAAGAAGGTGATGATATAAACCCATTTGTAAATTATTAATGCAGGCTGCACTAGCAAGGAAGCATGCAATGTTTCATAGCTGTTTATAATGTTTTTGGAGTGGAACCGGCTGATTTTATTATATTTTCTTAACACAACATCCAAATGCAACAGACCACTATGCAATTTCACTTTCATTTCTTCTCTTATTTTATAACGAGTTAATTGCATTTTTGGTCCCTAAGGTATGGCCAAATTGTAGGTTTCGTCCTTAACGTTTTGAAAGTGCAGCGGTAGTCCCATTTTGAAATTTTTTTGCATGTTTGGTCCCTAAATTGCAGATTTGGTCCCTAAAAGTTTGAAGTTTCTGTTGCATGTTTGGTCCTTAAATTGCATATTAGGGACCAAACATGCAGCAAAACCTTCAAAATAAGGACTATTGCTGCACTTTCGAAACGTTAGGGACGAAACATGTAATTTGGCCATACCTTAGGGACCAAAAATGCAATTTACTCTTTTATAACATTATTTAGACACATTCTAGTTGAAAAGACCATAAGACATTAATATAGAGTTAGCGCATTTTGGTCCTCGTGGTATGGCTAAATTGCGGGTTTGTCCTAAAACTTTGAAAGTGCAATGATAGTCCTTATTTTAAAGTTTGATAGCATTTTGGTCCTCGGATAAAGTGAAATGACTAAAATACCCTTTTCCTTATTCAAAGAAGACAAGGGTAATTTGGTAATTTCACACCAATTAGGGACCAAAAATGCAATCCAAACTTCAAAATGGGGACTATCATTGCACTTTCAAAGTTTTTGGGATCAAACCTACAATTTGGCCATACCACAAGGACCAAAAATGCAGTTAACTCACTAATATATTTACGTTGTAAGATATGTTGTTGCTCGGACAATGGCTAGTTTGAATATTTTAAATGTGATCAAGCTACTATAAACGCGTATGCTTTTGTTTGATAGCCAATGTCCTCTAAACAAGAGAAGCCAAATTGGCAAATTCCAAAATCAGTTGAAATGAACTTCATTAGTTCGATTGATAAACCAAAATTAAGATTTACTTGATGAAAGTGCGAAGCTACTCATAACATTGCAATTCAATTCGATTAAGTGAAGCTTTGCTATGAGACTGAAATATCTATACATCTTAGTATTGAGCTTTTCTATGAACATGTTCTTTCGCAAACAAAACATGGGATATCTACATAAGGACCGAGTTTTTCTTTTGCTTGTTAGAGAACATGACCGGTAATGTTTATCTAAACTTGAGAACATAGACCTGGTTTTTCTATTTGAGCATTTATTGACATGACTAATTGGTATGGCTAGATGTATGCCTAATCCTGTGTATTAGCGCCCTATTGGTGACAACAGAAGGATTCGCTTTTTAACAAACCAATAAACAACTTTCACATCAATTTAGGCATAAAATTAGTTACACATTTTCATTTTCCTTTCTATTTTAACCTCATGTGACTTGCATATGATGTTTTAACGGAAATAATAAATAAAGTGTTAGCTTTGAAGAATTTTTTCTATCGTTTTGAGTCTTTCCTATAAGATGAGCTCGTTTTACTATATAACCGTTTAAGACCGTGCTCATTTAAGCCGGTACCCGTTTTGACCCGTGGGCCCAACCTGCCGTCCCTGTTTTGCCACCTCCACCTTTGTTAAAAAAGAAACAAAGGCCTTGTTTGACTAAGCTTATTTAGTGGGCTTAGGCTTATTTCTAATAAGCGGCTTATGGCTTATATAACATAAGTTTATAAGCCCATGTTTAGTGTTTGGATTAGCTCATGGTTAATAAGCTTATAAGCTCAAAAGTGTTTGGTTTGGCTTATGTCGGTAAATGACTAAAAAAGACATGAATAAGCTTATAAGAATGAGAAACACGAGGCAGATGAATCTGTGACTAACATCGACATAGAGAAAAAGATGATATATGGTTGGGTTATGAGGTCAAAAATATAAATTCGTAGTGGAGAGTTAAATGTTCTGACTCTTCATAAAAAGCCTCCTTCTTCTAGCTTATTAAAACACCCATAAATAAGCTTTATAAGCCCACTCATATAAGCTTAGCCAAACATTTGATTCGGCTTATGAACTTATATGTTAATAAGCTCGTAGCCCATTAAATAAGCTTAACCAAACACCCCAAAAAGCCATCCGTGTCCTAAACACCTCTAAAATCCCATTATCCCTTAGTTACCCCTGTACGCACGCACACACTTGCTTTCATTTCATTTACACACACTAATTACACCATCAAAAACACACACACATACAATTTTGTGTAACCAAAAAAACCCTCAAGAATCAGCCATCACTTTCAAGAATTGCATTGGAACAAAGGTTCATTTGTGTTTGTACACCAACTGTTTGATAAAATGTCACAATGAATTAAATATTAGCTAAGCTGTTTAGTTAGCCTTTATTTCATTCATTTAGGGAAGTATTTAGTGTTTAATGTTAAGTGTTAGTTGAATTTTTAAACTTTAAGCCAAACTAAACCAAACCTTAATGGCAACCAACGTGGGGGAGGAAGTGTTAGACTTAGTTATACCTCATATACACAATGTTGATGACCGAAACTCTGTTTCCTTAGTTTCCGTAAGTGTTATGAGACTGATGGCATTACGCGTGAAGCGCCTAACTGTCCATGTTCCTTTCTACCCAAACCCTGCTTCTTTAAGTAAAAGATTTCGCTCATCGAGTTGTTAATGCTTAAAGGAGTCCCATTTGATTATTATGATAGAGATGATTATTTTATCCGAATCACCCCATGGATTCAACAAATAGCTCTCGAGTTTAGGTGTTTGAAAGAATTTCATATCCGTGATCTGGTTGTTGATGATGAAGATCTCGAGACATTGGCGAGAACACGTGGTAAGGAATTAAGGAGTTTGAAGATTAGTAAGTGTCACGGGTTTTCGCCGGATGGATTAAGGCATGTGTCTAAGTATTGTAACCAATTGAGAACTCTATGTTTGGATGATTGGGATCAAATGAAAGATGAGATTTGGCTACATCAACTGGCATTAAATAGCACGGTTTTGGAAAGGTTACATGTTAAGGATATGAATATTTCTGATGAAGAAAATCTTACACTTCTTATGAAAAACTGTTCTAACTCTTTAATATCGTTGAAGATTGGAAAGTGCTATCTAAGTAAACTAGGAGATGCCTTTAGACATGCTGTTAGGTTGGAACATTTTGGTGGATATATTTGTAATGAGGAGAATGAGCTTGTTGGTTTCGGTTTCCAAATACGCTGCTCATTAAGTTTAAAGGATTTGCCAGTAACTAAATATTCAATAGTACTTCCTTTTCTGACTAATATAAGGAAATTGAAGCTTGTAGTTTTAGGATTGGATTATGAGCGCCAGTGTTCACTGTTTAAGAGGTGTCCTAATTTGGAAGTTGTATCTACCCAAGATGTATGTGGAGACAGGGGATTGCGGGTTATTGGTCAGTTTTGCAAGAAATTGCGCAAACTTACCCATAATGGGGTTGTGACCCACAAGGGACTGATTGCTCTGGCAAAAGGATGTACTAATTTGGAGTGTCTAAAGGTTGAACTCGATGATATTTCAAATAAAGCTATCAAGTTTGTGGGATCTCGTTTCAATAATCTCCGTAAATTGACCCTGGCTTCCCGAAAAGGGATAACAGATCTACCGCTAGACGATGAGATTCGGGCTATGCTAATGGGTTGCAGAAAACTCGAAAGGCTAGATATCACTCTTTGGCATGGAGGATTGACGGATGTAGGTTTTGAATATATCGGGAAGTATGGGGCTAATTTGAGATTTCTGTCACTCACTAGAATAAGAATATCTGATGCAGGATTTGTGAATTTATCAAAAGGGTGCCCAAGATTAAGAAAGCTACAGTTAAAGGATTGCCCGCTACAGTCAAAGGATTGCCCTTCAGGAAACAAGCTATTGCCAGTATCGTCTTTAATATACCTTCTAAGGTATGTTTGGGTTAACAATGATCATGGTTCTGCTGTTTTGGCACTCATTCGTCCAGAGTTTCAACTTTGAAACATTGGTATGTATGTTCTTCGTCGCTACTTGCAAATTATTGTTCTTTTCCTATTATTTTTGGTTTTATTACTTTCTGTTAATAAGAGTGTCTTACTTTGGGAGTTTTTGCTGTCTTGGAATACCGTGCTTGTGAAATTCTATCAATTTGCATGCTTTTTATCATCTGTTTAGCACGAGTTATATTGTTGACGGGTTTTCTGTTAGACCATAGCTGAGTTGAAATCTATTTTAAGAAGTGTGGTATTTGAAAAATATATGATCAACTATTAACATCAGGGTGTTTTCACATCTGTTTGGTTAGTGAGTCGTGGTTGTGTGTTGTAGCCATGTATACCAACATCAAGTACCTTGATAACTTTTTGCATAGAAAAACCACTAGCAGGAAGAGGAATGTAGAAAACATATCAGTTATGTAATCGGACTGACCTGTTTAGACCCGTACTCCCAAATGATCTGTCCCAGACGTGAACCCGTTTAGACCCGGCCCGCCCCATTTTACTACTAATGATGGAAACCGAAAGCTAATGAATTAGTTTGAAGACACGGGAAAAGATTAGTTAATGACATTGCATATTATGAAGTTAGAGGGTAATGACAGACAGATATAAGTTGTGTACATAGCACTTCGTGAATTGTGTTAATGTTTGTAACTTAATGCACAGAAGTACCTCTAGCAGGAAGAGGAATGTAGAAAACATACCACTTACAAAAGTTTCACAAGTCCTATGACACATGCTAAAAAATAATCACATGCATCAAAGAGCTTATAATATCTGTGGATTATAATGAGAAATAATGAAGTTAAGTGGCATCTTAAGGTACCTATACTATAAAATTATAATAAATGCAGAAGAAGATATTCTAATTAGACGAGAACAAATATTTAGTTTTATTAACACCTCAACAGGTGGGAGATCAGTAAATTCACTGTAAACTAAAGGATTGCACCATGCCACCATCCCATTTTTAAATATTCCTAGCAACTTGGGACCAAATCCTGCAGCCGAGAGGTGATGAACGAAGATGGCCTTAAAAAGTGAAAAGTTTATATAATTCATTCCAGGTATGAACGAAGATGGCCTTAAAAAATTTAAAACTGCACTTCAACTTATGATACAAGTCTGAACTCGTAACTGTCTATCGGGGTCTAGGTACGACTTTTAAAGCATACAAACTCGTGTAATTCTTAATTTCTTCTCTTTGCAAAGGATCATGTGTCTTGACATGGAACAATTATAGAATATGTGCACTAGTTGAGCATATTTGTAGCACCATACTCGGGATGGTGATTGCATAGTAATCCACACTTAGAGTGCGGTGGATATAAAGGACACCACCGATCGAACTTAAGGAATGTAAAAACGCACAGAACTAAACAAACAACAAACACCGAATGTTACTTGGAATAAGCTCTCCAATTAATCGAAAAATACTTGCTTACAAAACCGATATTGAATACATACCGACAAACCACACTCGGTTTGTATATATAGGAATAGAACAAGCTTTCCTAATCCTACTACAATTCTAATATAACTAGAATATTAAACCGACATTCACCCCATGGGCTCGGGTCAATAGTCATTCTGCCGCCCACGGGCTCGGGCCGACATTAGCCCAACATTCACCCCCAATTTCGACTCGAGATAGGAGATCTTCAACTCCGAGTAACTCTTGCATCTCCTTGAACTTAATCCTTGCGAGAGCTTTTGTCGAATATCTGCGACGCAAATCACCTCTTACAAACTCAACTTGTACTTGGCCTCTTTCAACACATTCTCTGATAAAATGATAACGTGTATTTATATGCTTGCTTCTCCCGTGAAAGACCGGATTTTTCATAAGTGCAATAGCCGATTTGTTGTCAACAAATAAGACCACCACTCTTTCTTCCATTCCTGTTATTTCACTCAACAATCCACGTAACCATATCCCTTGACACGCGGTGAAGTTGCGACCATGAACTCGGCTTCACAAGACGATAGAGCCACCGTGTTTTGCTTTTGTGAGCACCAGTGATAGGTGATTTACCTAGATAAAATACATGCCCGTTGTGCTTCGACTATCATCTTGGTCCATAGCAAAACTACTATCACTAAACCCCACTAACTCCTTGGTTTTCTCTTGGTTGTATCGTATTCCAAAATTCAAACTACCTTGGATATACCTTAGTATTTGTTTCACAAACGCCATATGTGATTCTTTTGGTTCTTGCATGTAACGACTAACCAAACCAACCGAATAAGATAAATCAGTCGTGTGTGTAGTAAATACCTTAAACAACCAACTCGTCATCTATACAAAGTTGCATCAACTGGTTTTCCTTCCTTATCCATCTTAACTTCATTCCGTGTTCTAATGGACATTGAGTAGGATTCGCTCATGCATCCCAAAGATCTTTCAAGATCTTCTTTGCATAGCTTTCTTGACTTATTGAGATACTCGAATCCTCTTGCTTTACTTCAATGCCAAGATAATAGCTTAACTTTCCCAAGTCACTCATATCGAACCTTTCTTGCATTTGTCTCTTAAATTCACCAATTTCGCCAAGCTTCGAACCGGTTACTAAGAGATCATCTACATAGACCGCAATAATCAAGATTGACTTGTTTGTCTTCTTTACATACACCGCTTGTTCGTGTTGGCATCTTTTGAAAGACATTTGCTTGAGTTCTCTATCAAGTTTTGTATTCCACGCCCTTGGGGCTTGTTTAAGTCCATAAAGCGCCTTTTTCAACTTGTAGATCTTCCTTTCTTCTCCTTTCTTCACGAACCTCTCCGGTTGTGTAACATACACTTGCTCTTTTAGTTCTCCATGTAAAAGTCGACTTTACATCCGATGATGTAGCTCCCATGCTTCTTTTCATGCCAATGAGATCAATAAACGCACCGTTTCAATCCGTACTACGGCGCAAATACCTCATCATAGTCAATTCCTTCCTTTTGAGCATAACCCTTTGCTACTACCCGAGCTTTAAACTTATTAATTGAACCATCCGGATTTCTTAATTTTGAACACCCACTTTAATCCAATGGGATTAACATTAACCTGAGCTTTAACTAATTCCCATGAATCATTCTTCTCGATAGACTCAATCTCTTGCTTCATAGCAACCATCCACTGCTGAGACTTTTGCTTGGAACGTTCTTGGTTCATCATCTTCAATCAAAAGTAGATTTTGATCTTCATTAGCAATCGAGGTTCTTGAACTAGACCCCATAATAAAGTCATTAAATCTAGTTGGCTTAGTTGAAACCCTCGAAGAACGCCTCACAATTGATTGAGTTTCTGTCACAGGATTCGGGTAATTACCCGCCTCAATTTGGTCTTCTTGTTCGGTATTGACCGGTTGATTATCATCAACATCATGATGATCTTCAGCCTCAACTTCATTGGTCACACCTGGGTTAACAAATCCACAACCCGTATCAATAGAACCGTGCCATTCTATGATAAACATACCTGGGTTTAGCTCGTGTGTTTCGCTCAAAGAACATACTTCCATACCAAGTTCCTCATTAAACTCCGCATCACGACATATTACAATCTTCTTTAGTCTTGATTGAACAATCGAAAACCTTTCGCACTGGCTCGCTTCCGATATAAATGAGTCGTGTTGACCGTCGCCTAACTTCGTAGAATATGGCCTTGTACCCGCTGCATAAGCCACACATCCAAATACCCGCAAACCCTCCAAGTTAGGCTTTTTCCTTGAAAGCCTCATATGGAGTTTGATTAACTAGAGCTCGAGTTGAAACTCTATTAATCAAGAATGTGGCGTGTCTAACTCCTTCACCCACATATAGTTTGGTACGCCTCGTGCTTTCAAGATGCTTCTAGTCATTCCCATAAGAGTCCGGCTTCTCCTTTCCACGACTCCATTTTGTTGTGGTGTGTAGGAGTGGTTAGATGTCTTGTTATACCCTCGTTTTCACAAAAGTTGGTAAATTCTTTTAAAGTGAACTCACCTCCTCTATCGGTCCTTAGGGTTATAATCTTCTTTCCTGACTTCTTCTCGACTAAAGCTTTGAACTTTTTGAAGTATTCAAATGCTTCTCCTTTTTCCTTCAAGGTAAAAGTCCACATAAAGCGTGAGAAGTCATCAATAAGAACAAATATGTACCGTTGCCTGCTATGGATGGTGGAGAAATTGGTCCATAGGTCGGCATGTATAAGTTGAAGAGGATGTGTTGCCTTAAATTTTGCGACTTTAGGAAACGCCTTCTTGGTTTGTTTTCCTACCAAGCAAGATTCACACAACTTGTTCTCTTGATGAATTATTGGCAACTTTTCAACCATGCCCTTCCTTGCCATTAATTCCATCGCCTCGAAATTAATGCGACCCATCCTAGCATGCCATAACCAAGCATCATCTTCCATCTTTGCTTTGAGACACACCGGACTTCCAACTTGGAGCTTAATCTTGTAAAGTCTATTACTTGTTCTAGGAACCTTCATCGAAGCTTGCCATCCGAGTCACGCATAGTAAGAAGATTACCTTTCATACGAATGTCACATCCGCCTTCTGTAGCTTGCCCAAGACTAATTATGTTGCTTTTTAGTTCGGGTAGATAATAGACTCAAGTGATTAACCGTTGCTCACCCGCTTTTCCTTCAATGATTATCGAACCCTTCCCTTTTATCTCGATGTAGGAGTTATCACCAAACTTCACTCACGGAGATATTCTCATTCAACTCGAAAAGTATTCTCGGATCCCCGCATGTGATTACTTGCTCCATTATCCAAATACCAAGTGTCTTCCTCGCTTGGCTTAGTATTCAATTGGTTTGGGATAATCTTTTCTTCATTCAAGAAAACTACTACTTGAACGCTTTTCATCATAAAAAGTGTCGGTCATCATCATCCTCCGCTTTCAAAAGGTTTGCTTTATGCTTTTTCTTTTGTTCATCGCGTCGGGACAATTAGAAGCAAAGTGACCATATTCATCACACCAAGCATTGAATCTTTGAAAGGTCTCGACTTTTGTTCTTCTTTGATCCGTATTGCTCCTGAGTTGTTTTGGTTTCCACGGTTGTGGTTATTAGCTTGACCACTACCACGAGATTTGTTTTGAGAAGAAAAGTTTTGACCTTTATCGTTGTCACCGAGGAATTCCTTCCTCGACCTTTCTTATCATATCTTTCACCCTTCCGAACATTAACTTGCCTTGATCTTCGTATGGTGTCAACACCCTTCATTCTTCCTTCAAAAGCTTTCAACCTTCCAATTGCTTCTTGAAAAGACATAGTATTCAAGTCAAGAATTGTTCTATCGAGGCAACAATTGCAACATACCTATCCGAACGGATGCAAGTAGCTTCAACAAGTTTCTTGTCTTCATAAACTGCTCCCAAGCTATTGACTTCAGTTACAATTTTGCCCAACCTAGCCGCAAAGTCATCGACTGATTCGTTGACTTTCATCTTTAAAGATTCGAATATAGTCGGAAATCACTAGTAAACGTAGATGACATATATGAGCTGTATAAATTTGTTAAGCTCTATAACTGAGAAATAAATTTGTCAGTTTTTAAATGTCAATTAAATACTGTATCTGTTTCCACCTTTCTTATTATCACCCTCTAAATATGTTAATCTTTATTGCTTATATAGGAAGAAGCAAGTCGAAAAGGAAGTCTCCAACAAGCTACTAAATATGGGAAGAAAGGTAGAAGTTGATGTAATTGCATGAAGAGGAAACGGTTAAAATGAAGAGTAAGCACAAGAAAGAAGAGATTAAGATGCTAGAAATGTTTAAACTCAAACTTCCCATCTGGAATGACTTGTTTGTCAAGACTTATATTTAGCTTATTTCACTGTAGGTTCTGACTTGTAGTTAACTTGTTTAGCGTTGTATGTCATGCACCTTGTGTTCCATTTGTGGTTATCCATAGGCGATTGCAGAAATATTTGCATTAATTTGCTTCTTGAGTGGGTATGCACTACTGTTATTATGGGTATGCAGCATTCATGTGTGCATTCTGTCACTCATTTTATTTACTTTGCCGTTTGCAACATATTAATGCATGATGGGATCAAAAAGAGTTTAAAATGTATTATTAGATATTCATCGTTTATATGGTACACCGAGAGACACACATGTGTTTATGTGTGGATCTAAACTTTGACGTGTGCTAAAAAAAACCTACCAATTTTGACCCATATGAAAATGTAGTCTATGGTTGCAGAAGGAAAGTTATATCTATATTTTGTGTTTGTCTTATAATTTTGTGATTCAGTTTAGAGGATGGGGTTTGATTATTAACTAAGGAGATATAAGGTTGGACTTAAGGCGCACAGCTATGGGTATTGGTGTTTGGATTGGACTGAGTTGTGTGATTTTAGCGGTCTATGGTTTTGTGGATTGAGGTGTATAATAATCATAGCTTTGACGAGTGTTATAATCTCATTCGTTCATGAGTGTGTTTATTTTGCTGCTATCCTTCTTGTTGCATTGAAGATTATTTGACTAAACATACAAAGATTAAAGATTAAAGATTAAAGAATCTGCTAAGTAAGATATATATGTATCATACAATAGATATTATGATGAATTCCAGTACATATTCTTTTTTCCTAAAAGTTAGAGTAAGGTTTCACCTCAAGCAAGTATAAAACATTTCAATGACTGTCGAGAAACTAGCGACTAGCAGAGAGTAAGCATGACAAGTACCCAAGCACAAAAGCTAGAAACCGCCCATCCACACTGTCGAAAATCTGAAGCATAGTCTCGAGAACCAATGGAGAGGGAGAAAGCAAAGCTGCATAGAGAAAAGTAAAGAGCAGGAACTTGATGTTATACGGGAATCCCACTTCCTCTTTGCGGCGGGCAAAGAGGTAGACCAGCATCAGACCTCCTCCAATACATGTGGCATATGAGAAAATAACAGAGAGAAAAAGTATCCAAAGAAGTGAGAGTTGCATTTCTTGAACGGGTGGAAGGCGTCGAAGGAACATCTGTAAAACACAACAAAATCTGAAGTTGACCACAACGCTACAGCCTGCTCCTTGATCTCAACGGCCGTGTTCCTGGACCCCATATCCATTGCGATGAACCCTTTCCCCGATACACTTATTGATCATATAACAGTATAATTGTTGGGAAATTAAGTAAAAACTGAAACGTATTTTGTTAGGATTGTTGGTCCTAAGTTCTTATTCAATTAATTTTAATATATTATATAATTTCAACAAGTTGAGGTACAATCACCGTAGTAACTAAGGGCTTTCGATTCTAAACTATATAATGGTAAATGGTCAATGGCTCGTGCGTAGAAATCGGTTAACAAAGTAGGCAGTGTTGTTAGCTATCTTGCTTCCCAAGAAGGCTTTGTAGTCGAACAAATAAAAACACTTTAATTTATTTACCAAACACACAATCAATCGCCAATTCGAATCAACCAAACAGGTACTGTAATTATTTAATTGTGTTTGATTTTCTAATCAACACGTTTTTGTTTTTAGACTTGCAATCTGTTTAGTACTAATCCGTTAGATAAATTAATTAATTGCAGAGAAAGAGATCTATTAATCCTACAAGATGTTTCTAACAAGGTAACAGCAATACATTATTTTGTTATTTAATTTATCTAAATTTCTGATGATATTAATTAATTAATGGATGTTGTTATTAATGTAGGACTGAGTACGATAGGGTGTCAACACCTTCTCCCAGAAGGTCGTTTGTTTCAGGTTGAGTATGCTATTGAGGCCATTAAGGTATTTCTTTTTAACCTTTTTTTTTTGTGCTTTTAGTTTCATATAGTGTGAATATATATATCGAGGAAATGACTTTGTGTTTGATTGATGATATGTCAGTTGGGTTCGACAGCCATCGGGTTGAAGACCAAGGAAGGTGTTGTTCTCGCTGTTGAAAAGCGTATCACCTCCCCACTCTTGGTATACTATCTTTTCTTCTCTGTTTTGCTTTAGAATACTTGCCTTTGTGTTGCCGTTAATATTTTGTAGCTGCCATCATATTATATAATAATTTGGTTGGATTAACTTGGGGTTACAGCACTTCACACCCGTTTGCGTCTTTCCTAGGTTTTGTTGGAAATTACCTGGAACATTTGAAAGGAAACATATCAGTATTTACATTAAGACCTGTTGGATATTTAAGTAAACAACAAAGACTTTGAGTAACAAAGGAATTATATTGGAAGATCAAAGGCCCTTTTATAGGCAATACATGCAACGGCTAATGAAGTAAAAAAGAAAAGATTAAGCCTAAAAGTCAGTCTTTTTCTAGATTGACAGCAGTACAGCTAGCTTATTCTAAAACTTTAAACAGGCTATACTTTCAAAGTTGTTGAGTGTTTCTTCAGAATTCATGGTGTCATGAATGGGTATCACCATTGCATAGAAACTGAACATGATAAAAGTAGGTTTATGGGCAATGTTGCGAATTTTCTTTCAGACATGTGTATACGTGTACTGAGTTTGTTAAGTTCATGCACAATCTGTTTGCAAGTTTTGCAATAGGTCATATGAATTTTTCAAGTCGCTCAACACCATATGGTGGCTGCATAAACTTAGAAGTCAAAGTTATGATGTAGAATAGGTATATTTTTATGATACTCATGAAATGTGGGAAATATTGATGCCTGGTCTGGTTTTACTGCCTTTTTTTGCTTGCTGCATTATTTGCTTCAATGATTTTGAAGTTACACTTATGCTCCGGCGTTGCAGGAGCCTAGTAGTGTGGAGAAAATTATGGAAATCGACGAGCACATTGGCTGTGCCATGAGTGGATTAATTGCAGATGCACGTACACTCGTTGAACATGCACGAGTTGAGACTCAGGTGACTTGAGCATCCGTTACTATCTTACTACTCGTAATGAGTTACACATTGATATTTATTATTCTTTTTCTTGTTACAGAATCATAGGTTTTCCTATGGTGAGCCGATGACTGTTGAGTCCACCACCCAAGCCCTGTGTGATCTGGCACTGCGATTTGGTGAAGGAGAGGAAGAATCTATGGTTATTACTTCAACTTATTAGTATTAAACGCGCTTTCCAACAATTTGTTCTGAATTATTATCATCTATGTTTCAGCTAGTATCATTTGTACACAAGTCTGATTAGAATGATTCAGTTTTGGTTATTTTCGATAATGGCTTCCCTTGGCAAGTATCTGTATATGCATTATATTTAGATGCTATAGGCCAAAAAGAGTGAGGTTGCTTGTTAGGCAACTTAGTGGATGTGGAAGGCATTTTTGGTTCTAAGAGGGGTAACTGTTGATTGTTGTGGTATTACCAACATTTGTGGTATGTGTAGCTGTCGTAATTTATGGTGGTAGGGTGCCTTTGTGTACAAGTAGGGATAGCTGATGTGGTTCAAATGTTATTTACCTTCACTGTGTGATGGTCACAAACTAATATCTGAATATTTCTATCTTTTTGCAGTCTCGGCCTTTTGGGGTATCTCTTCTTATTGCAGGCCATGATGAAAATGGTCCCAGTCTGTAAGTACCACATATTCTTTTGGGTTATATCATTATGTATAATATATATGATTTGGCTCTGCGCCTCTGCATATAAAGAACAAACATTTAATTAACAATAAAAGTAGAGAAGTGTTCTCAGTTCTGTACCTTGTATGCTCTCCTTGCCAGTTCCTAAATGTATGAAGAAATATGCACACACATGCACACACACACATTAGGTGAACCATGATGAGGTAGCTTGTTAACTAATATTGGATATTTGCAACAAAGATTGTTGGCTTCTACAATAGTCACAACTTTCATGAATCCATGCTTCATTTTAGGTATTGAACTATTGATGAGAAAACCTAAATCATAACTGCTATGGGCTTCTTTGTAGTTTGAATGATTGTCTTATTCTGCTCACATGAATAAGCATATTAGGTTTGTCAAGGTAAGTATTAAGTAGACTGTTATCTGCAGATACTATACGGATCCATCAGGCACATTTTGGCAATGCAATGGAAAAGCTATAGGCTCAGGCTCTGAAGGTGCTGACAGCTCTCTCCAGGAGCAATATAACAAGGTGACGAGAGTGTTCATTTTCTTTTATTATTTTAGTATCTTTGACCTAGATGCTTGATTGCTGACTGTGATTGCTTTCATATGGATATTTGCAGGACTTGACACTAAATGAAGCTGAAACAATTGCTCTTTCCATCTTGAAGCAAGTCATGGAAGAAAAGGTCAGTACTTTGTGATCTCTGTTTTGCAAAAGCTGTGTATTTTTGCGCAGCCACTTGATGCAAATGGTTGTTATTTGTGATGCATTGTTTATCTAGCCTCGTGCTAATCTAGTTCCAGTCTTGTTAAGAGCATCGTATATTTCTTTTTTCTACCATGCTAATCTAATTCTAACTTGCTTAAAACCATCGGATATATTGTCTCCTCATGGTGCTTTGTTTGCAACTAATTCTTACCGAACACTTACCTTTACTTCAGGTGACTCCCAATAATGTGGATATCGCTAAGGTTGCTCCTACTTATCACTTGTACACCCCAGCTGAGGTTGAAGCTGTTATCGGTCGCCTATAAACTTTGAGTCTTAGTGACAAGTTGTAGACACTTCATTTGGTTTCCTTCAACATGTATTCTGTACTAAATTGCTGCTGAGATTTATCCTTATTTTCATTAAGTATGGCATTTGAACACATGGTAATTTTTATGTTTTTGATGAAATCGTGGAGTTGTAGAACTTGTTTTAAAACTCTAAAGAATGTTTCAACAAACCAGGCAGTTTCTTCATTGCAAAGTGTGATGGTTATGTTATTATTAGACTTTTTTACCGAGTATAAAATTGTGATATGATGCATGCATAACTGTGTTAGCCCTTTTAATGCCTCCCTAGTTTTCTTATACCAATGGAAGGCGGAAGTGAAGTATCAGCAGTTCACTTGTTTCAAAAAGGATCATAATGTGTCTAAGGTTAGTCTAGGAGAGTCTGGTGACGACATCTTTCTTTTCATCGTATATTTCTGTAAGAAAAGGATACCATATCTACAATATCAATCTCTAAACGGGTTTTGCCGATAAGAAATGCTCATGTAAAATAGTAAAAGATGGATTTCTGGGTATCTTTTTAATCCTCTGAGAAATGTGAATCATACTAACAAAGTCTTAGACTCATTATATATCATATAGATTTAGTCTGGCATATAAATGGAAATATCAGTATCTTTTCATTAGATTGGAATCTATTCAAGGATGAAAGAATGGCTCAAAATTTTTCGATTCGCTTATATTCATAGATAGCCAAGGTGACACACTGCCTCTCATCCAGTAACAAGTTGTATGGTAACACGACTAAAACTTATTTAGAGTTTGTTCTGAAGTAGTCAAATTTATCCAAAAATGTGACGAAAACAGCATCTGATCATGATTTTTGTCCATGAATTTGTTGTGGAAATTGGCGAACAAACCATCTAATCACGATATTCTTCCATGAACTTCTTGTGAAAATCTGTCAACCGTGAAATTATGGCTGGAATTTTTTCCTCTTGGGGCAATATTGTACACCTAAAGTGCCAAGTTCCTGGGACCTGTCATAAATTATAATGAACCATTTAGAAACAACTGCCTGAAGTCTATTAAAACCGAATCGAGATCACAAGTTTAGTAATTCTTACCTGACCAAAACCGCTTCCAGGAACCACGACAACACCAGTATCTTTAAGGAGGCGGATAGCATAGTATGCGTCTGCTGCTTTTTTAGCCTCCTCTGCTGCTTTTATTGCTTTCTTTGGCAGTTGAATGCACGGAAAGAGGTACATAGCGCCCTCTGCTTTGTTGCAAGTAACACCCTCTAAGCTGTTGAAAGCATCTTCCAACGTCTATCATTGCATATAGAGTTAAAACTAATATAGCAGATTCAAATAATACAATCTGCAACGAGCCTCAACTATTTCCGAATCCTAATTTCTTAAATTGAACTGACCTTAGCACGTCTTGCCAGTGATTTCAGGATTCCATCTCGCTCAGAAAAGTAAGAATCATAGGATTCATCTCCTACCTAAATGTATGCATGAGTCACCATGCGATGAATATCCACTATATATCAAGTATTAACAAATGTCGGACATTCATGGCGTACTAATGTGTCTGTGTGTGGATATGAATTTTTTTGTGTTATATATACAGAGAAGGAGCTAAGTAAACCTTTGGAGGGTTCATGACAAGGCTTGCAAGAATTTGACCAATTGAACAAAGATTCACAGATGCCATCTTGTAAAATTGATCCCTAACCTCGGGACTAAAACCAGTTACCTCCATGTAACCACCTCTTTTCCCACACTCACCGTGATATCCTGTGAAACAGCAAAAATTTACAAGGTTTTTTACCTTTAGGGAAGAATTTACCCTTGGGTTATTTCATTTAGACAGCAAACCGATGTACCTTTAGAGACCGATTGAAAAGAAACCAAAGCGATATCCTTGTCACCATATCCCATAGAACGGCATATCTTCTTGAATGAGTTAAATTTCTTGTCAGGTGCATATACATTCTCTTGGTATACCTGAAAAAGTGCATTTATTGCATTTATGTTATCTCACTCAGTATCAATGAAACTCATATTGTTAACTTGGTGAGATTCTTTACCTCGTCAGCTAAAAGAACCAAACCTTCTTTCTTGCAGAAGTCCACAATTTCTTGTTGGTTTTCCTCGGCAAGAACCTATATAGTATCAACAAGAGTCAATGGTAATTGATTAAAACCAGAAATTTACGCATGGCTGCATATATATTTTACCTGCCCTGTTGGGTTTCCGGGATTGATAACAACCAATGCCCTAACAGTAATACCCTTTTGTCGCGCAGCTTCTAACTGCTTATTGAGTTCAGATATCTCAAGTCCCCACCCTGTTGCTTCATCAAGATAATAACGAACCTGAAAAAAAATCAGAAGTGTTATTATTTTCGAATTAGTTTCAGGTAAAAAACAATAGTACTTACAAGAGTGCCACCGTGAAGGGCGATGGAAGCAGAGTAAAGAGGGTACTGAGGGATGGGACATAAAATTCCATCATTCTCTGATCTTATTAATAACTGCATCATCATATGGACCTATCAAGGTAATCATAAAGTAGATCAATTAGACATGCGCGTATATCCTTATAAATGTTTCTGCGAAAACAAAAAGAGCAAGAGAATTTACCCCTGGACTTGCACCATCTGTCAAGAAAAGATCGTTTGGATCAGCAGGAAAACCATCGCGTGCTTCAATACCAGCAGCAATAGTATCACGTAATCCCTTAATACCCTGATATGTTATCAGAAAAAGGTAAAATGTTGACGCCTTGACTTTATCTATCCCGTGTGTAAGAAAAACATTTAAGTTACAAGACCTACGGATGAGTTACCTGACTGTGACTATAGGCACCAGTAGCTCTTCCAGGCATTTGGTCCAATATCGTCAATGCTCGCTTTATTGAATCGGAACTGTAACAAATCAGTAGCATATTATAGTAAGGTGTTGATCTAGGCGGAAGCAATGGCAAAATCATCTGGCTATGATAAATCCGTACTTAAACAAACTACATGTTTCCGTCTTGTCCAATAAGCAAGGATGGTCACATAATGCAAGCACCTGTCATAGCACACATATGATCAGTAGTGCCACATGAAAATAATTCACTGTGAAGGAGCGGCATGCCAACCTCTCGGAAGAAAGTTATCGGCTTTTGACCAAGAGATTGTGGATTTCAATATTACAGTATAGTATCTGCGTTATTGAGAGGAAAGTCCATCAGCAGTGAATATTCTGTTAGTTTTTTAACGTAGCTACAAAAGCATCATCGGTTGAGTAAGAGATACCTCCTCAAAAGGAAGGGAATCGGGATTTTCTTGCAAGTCTTGCTGTAATTTCTGTGACAGAAAAGTAACAAGAATGAAGCATCAGAAAACAAAACTCTATGGAGCACTACGTAGTAGTCAATGCAAGGTATATAGGCACCGTTACATGCTGACATGCTAAGGTAATTCGGCTGTTTAGCCAACACAGTATGTGGTATTATCTACCTGAGCTACTGAGACAATTTCACCACGGACAGCATATTCACATTTTAATACCTGTCATATAAGAGGTAAAATTATTAGCTCGAAAGTGCAACCATATCTATGTAAAATGTATAAATTTATAAGAAAGATCCTATCCGAGGATGATGGTTCCGTGTTATAACAATGCTGTTCATGGAGAGAGCGTGTACATTGTATTTACTGCTAGTTTCCTATACATTCGATGATTAAGGAATGGTAGACCTAATCTTAAAGTATCTTCTTTAAAATTGTTAGAAATTGGCCATGACACAAAAGGCGGAAATCCTAAAATTACAAAGACATTATTGGATTGAGAGGAAAAATAACCTTCGGATTGAGGGATTCAATAGTAACAGGTGATGCGGGTCTTTTTGAAGCCATGACTGAGTAAAACGAATGGGCAGTAATGAGTGTAACCGAGGAAGATGTGATAAATTATTGTTGTAATGATAATATGAAGAAGAAGATAATGATGAAATGGTGGTTCTTGTGTGATAATATTGATTAAGTTTCACAATGGCAGTGTTGTTGTTGTTGATGTTGATCAACCGTCTTGCTACTAGTTTCCGCATCTGGAAAGCCTTCGATCACCTCAATGACACACCAAAGATGGTGGTATATATGTTCTTACAAACAAGTCCTAGTTAGAACAGGCAACATTTGAAACATGTGCAAACCGGTTCTCCTACATTGGCTTGCTATAGTTAAAAAGACAATAAGGGTAGTGACTTGTAATACAACCAAATGTGTGTGGTTAGGCTTGGTCATGAGTTTGATTCCGTTATATGTGCCCTTTCACAATTTACCCTCCAACCATTATCACTTGGTAACAGGTTTCCTTTTTTAGAAAAGTATATAAAGCAAGAGTTTATAATCATATGTACTAATGATTCTAAAGAAAAAAAAAATACAACATTGAAAGAAATTATCGATCTTGTACACAATTAGAATTTTGATATGAACATGAATCAAGTTGAATCAAATGTAACATCTGTTTGAGGTAACCACGTTGAGCCGTCAATAAAAGACCTCACATTGAATTTAGCTGCTTCAGCACTTGTTAACCTTGGCTTATAACCTGGCCAGTTGACCTTTGATCAACCGTCGATCCTGGGCCTATGTTCTGGTACTGCATAGAAGATAGTGGAAGGTGGTTCCACGCCTCGATCCCACTCAGCCCATCCCAACGGATGCAGAAACCCTCCAATACGCGACTGCATGATTACAGTTGTCGAGTAATTCTTCCAAGGCCTCCCAAGGTACGTTGGAGCTGTGAGATTATCCAAAGGGGTTATGTCACATTTCTGTATAGATATACCCGTGTTCTCATTTATATCTTTCTTTCCTTGTGCTGTGATTATTACTGGTTGGTTGGGTAATGGTTGACGTGGCATAATCTTGCAGTTCTGTAACACCACTGCTGAGTTACCAAAGATGAAATCCACTGTCCCGGTAATGTTACAATCCCGGTAAAACTGGCGTTTGCTATGAGGATAAAGAGTGTCTTGGAACCCATCAAATGAACATCTGTAGAACACGGAAAAATCTGAACTTGACCTCAACGCTACAGCCTGTTCTTTGATTCCACCCGCCGTGTTCTTGAACCCCATATCCATTGCTATGAACCCTTTCCCCGACACACCTATCATATAACAGTTTAATTGTTAGGAACATAAACTAAAGTGAGATGTAAATTGCTTAACAAGACTTATTTAAGCTACGCTTAATAACACGACCTTATTTAAGCTAGCTGGCGAAACAACTGTTTTATTCATGCCATCACCATAAACCATGACGCTCCAAAACGACTTGTCCAAAACCACATTTTCAAAATACTCTCCTTCTTTTATGTATATAACAAACCTCTCTTCACTCTTCCTCGGGACAATTGCCATCGCGTCATTTATAGTCATAAAATCTCCACTTCCGTCTTTAGCCACAGTCACATTTGGCGCAGGCCTATCTTGAAGCAACCTCCGTGTACCCGCCCCAACCCATGTTGGAAACTCGATTTCATTTCCCTAACAACTTCCTATGTAAAGGGATATCTAGAGTCTTGAGTA
>CM040244.1:283429925-283486127 GCA_022545495.1 Chrysanthemum lavandulifolium
ATTGTAGTAGGATTAGGAAAGCTTGTTCTATTCCTATATATACAAACCGAAATGTGGTTTGTCAAGTATGTATTCAATATCGGTTTTGTAAGCAAGTATTTTTCTGATTAATTGGAGAGCTTATTCCAAGTAACATTCGGTGTTTGTTGTTTGTTTAGTTCCTGTGCGTTTTTTCTGTTCCTTAAGTTCGATCAGTGGTGTCCTTTATATCCACTGCACTCTAAGTGTGGATTACTATGCAATCACCATCCCCGAGTATGGTGCTACAAATATGCTCAACTAGTGCACATATTCTATAATTGTTCCATGTCAGCACACATGATCCTTTGCAAAGAGAAGAAATTAAGAATTACACGAGTTTGTATGCTTTAAAAGTCGTACCTAGACCCCGATAGAAGCTATTACGAGTTCAGACTTGTATCATAAGTTGAAGTGCAGTTTTAAATTTTTAAGGCCATCTTCGTTCATACCTGGAATGAATTATATAAACTTTTCACTTTTTAAGGCCATCTTCGTTCATCACCTCTCGGCTGCAGGATTTGGTCCCAAGTTGCTAGGAATATTTAAAATGGGATGGTGGCATGGTGCAATCCTTTAGTTTACAGTGAATTTACTGATCTCCCACCTGTTGAGGTGTTAATAAAACTAAATATTTGTTCTCGTCTAATTAGAATATCTTCTTCTGCATTTATTATAATTTTATAGTATAGGTACCTTAAGATGCCACTTAACTTCATTATTTCTCATTATAATCCACAGATATTATAAGCTCTTTGATGCATGTGATTATTTTTTTAGCATGTGTCATAGGACTTGTGAAACTTTTTGTAAGTGGTATGTTTTCTACATTCCTCTTCCTGCTAGAGGTACTTCTGTGCATTAAGTTACAAACATTAACACAATTCACGAAGTGCTATGTACACAACTTATATCTGTCTGTCATTACCCTCTAACTTCATAATATGCAATGTCATTAACTAATCTTTTCCCGTGTCTTCAAACTAATTCATTAGCTTTCGGTTTCCATCATTAGTAGTAAAATGGGGCGGGCCGGGTCTAAACGGGTTCACGTCTGGACAGATCATTTGGGAGTACGGGTCTAAACAGGTCAATCCGATTACATAACTGATATGTTTTCTACATTCCTCTTCCTGCTAGTGGTTTTTCTATGCAAAAAGTTATCAAGGTACTTGATGTTGGTATACATGGCTACAACACACAACCACGACTCACTAACCAAACAGATGTGAAAACACCCTGATGTTAATAGTTGATCATATATTTTTCAAATACCACACTTCTTAAAATAGATTTCAACTCAGCTATGGTCTAACAGAAAACCCGTCAACAATATAACTCGTGCTAAACAGATGATAAAAAGCATGCAAATTGATAGAATTTCACAAGCACGGTATTCCAAGACAGCAAAAACTCCCAAAGTAAGACACTCTTATTAACAGAAAGTAATAAAAACCAAAAATAATAGGAAAAGAACAATAATTTGCAAGTAGCGACGAAGAACATACATACCAATGTTTCAAAGTTGAAACTCTGGACGAATGAGTGCCAAAACAGCAGAACCATGATCATTGTTAACCCAAACATACCTTAGAGAAGGTATATTAAAGACGATACTGGCAATAGCTTGTTTCCTGAAGGGCAATCCTTTGACTGTAGCGGGCAATCCTTTAACTGTAGCTTTCTTAATCTTGGGCACCCTTTTGATAACTTCACAAGTCCTGCATCAGATATTCTTATTCTAGTAAGTGACAGAAATCTCAAATTAGCCCCATACTTCCCGATATATTCAAAACCTACATCCGTCAATCCTCCATGCCAAAGAGTGATATCTAGCCTTTCGAGTTTTCTGCAACCCATTAGCATAGCCCGAATCCCATCGTCTAGCGGTAGATCTGTTATCCCTTTTCGGGAAGCCAGGATCAATTTACGGAGATTATTGAAACGAGATCCCACAAACTTGATAGCTTTATTTGAAATATCATCGAGTTCAACCTTTAGACACTCCAAATTAGTACATCCTTTTGCCAGAGCAATCAGTCCCTTGTGGGTCACAACCCCATTATGGGTAAGTTTAGCAATTTCTTGCAAAACTGACCAATAACCCGCAATCCCCTGTCTCCACATACATCTTGGGTAGATACAACTTCCAAATTAGGACACCTCTTAAACAGTGAACACTGGCGCTCATAATCCAATCCTAAAACTACAAGCTTCAATTTCCTTATATTAGTCAGAAAAGGAAGTACTATTGAATATTTAGTTACTGGCAAATCCTTTAAACTTAATGAACGCGTATTTGGGGGAAACCGGAAACCAACAAGCTCATTCTCCTCATTACAAATATATCCACCAAAATGTTCCAACCTAACAGCATGTCTAAAGGCATCTCCTAGTTTACTTAGATAGCACTTTCCAATCTTCAACGATATTAAAGAGTTAGAACAGTTTTTCGCAAGAAGTGTAAGATTTTCTTCATCAGAAATATTCATATCCTTAACATGTAACCTTTCCAAAACCGTGCTATTTAATGCCAGTTGATGTAGCCAAATCTCATCTTTCATTTGATCCCAATCATCCAAACATAGAGTTCTCAATTGGTTACAATACTTAGACACATGCCTTAATCCATCCGACGAAAACCCGTGACACTTACTAATCTTCAAACTCCTTAATTCCTTACCATGTGTTCTCGCCAATGTCTCGAGATCTTCATCATGAACAACCAGATCACGGATATGAAATTCTTTCAAACACCTAAACTCGAGAGCTATTTGTTGAATCCATGGGGTGATTCGGATAAAATAATCATCTCTATCATAATAATCAAATGGGACTCCTTTAAGCATTAACAACTCGATGAACGGAAATCTTTTACTTAAAGAAGCAGGGTTTGGGTAGAAAGGAACATGGACAGTTAGACGCTTACGCGTAATGCCATCAGTCTCATAACACTTACGGGAAACTAAGGAAACAGAGTTTCGGTCATCAACATTGTGTATATGAGGTATAACTAAGTCTAACACTTCCTCCCCCACGTTGGTTGCCATTAAGGTTTGGTTTAGTTTGGCTTAAAGTTTAAAAATTCAACTAACACTTAACATTAAACACTAAATACTTCCCTAAATGAATGAAATAAAGGCTAACTAAACAGCTTAGCTAATATTTAATTCATTGTGACATTATCAAACAGTTGGTGTACAAACACAAATGAACCTTTGTTCCAATGCAATTCTTGAAAGTGATGGCTGATTCTTGAGGGTTTTTGGTTACACAAAATTGTATGTGTGTGTGTTTTGATGGTGTAATTAGTGTGTGTAAAATGAAATGAAAGCAAGTGTGCGTGCGTACAGGGGTAACTAAGGGATAATGGGATTTTAGAGGTGTTTAGGACACGGATGGCTTTTGGGGTGTTTGGTTAAGCTTATTTAATGGGCTTACGAGCTTATTAAGCTTATATAAGTTCATATTCCGAATCAAATGTTTGGCTGCTTATATATGGTGGGCTTATGTTTATTTATGGGTGTTTAATAAGCTAGAAGAAGGAGGCTTTTTATGAAGAGTCAGAACTATTTAACTCTCCACTTACGTAATTTATATTTTTGACTCATAACCTAACCATATATCATCTTTTCTCTATGTCGATGTTAGTCATGATTCATCCGCCTCGTGTTTCTCATTCTTATAAGCTTATTCATGTCTTTTTTAGTCATTTACCGAGCATAAGCCAAACCAAACACTTTTGAGCTTATAAGCTTATTAACCATGAGCTAATCCAAACACTAAACATGGGCTTATAAACTTATGTTATATAAGCCATGTAACTATTAGAAATAAGCCTAAGCCCACCAAATAAGCTTAGTCAAACAAGGCCTTTGTTTCTTTTTAACAAAGTGGAGGTGGCAAAACGAGGACGAGTTGGGCCCACGGGTCAAAGCAGTCAAGGGCTTAAATGAGCACGGTCTTAAACGGTTATATAGTAAAACGAGCTCATCTTATAGGAAAGACTCAAAACGATAGAAAAAATTCTTCAAAGCTAACACTTTATTTATTATTTCCGTTAAAACATCATATGCAAGTCACATGAGGTTAAAATATAAATGAAAATGATTGAGAGGTTTAAATGTGTAACTAATTTTATGCCTAAATTGATGTGAAAGTTGTTTATTGGTTTGTTAAAAAGCGAGTCTTTCTGTTGTCACCAATAGGGCGCTGATACACAGGATTAGGCATACATCTAGCCATACAAATTAGTCATGTCAATAAATGCTCAAATAGAAAAACCAGGTCTCTGGTCTCAAGTTTAGATAAACATTACCGGTTATGTTCTCTAACAAGCAAAAGAAAAACTCGGGCCTTATGTAGGTATCCCATGTTTTGTTTGCGAAAGAACATCTTCATAGCAAAGCTCAATACTAAGATGTATAGATATAGATATTTCAGTCTCATAGCAAAGCTCTACTTAATCGAACTAACTGAATTGCAATGTTATGAGTAGCCGCACTTTCATCAAGTAAATCTTAATTTTGGTTTATCAATCGAACTAATGAAGTTCATTTCAATGATTTTGGAATTTGCCAATTTGGCTTCTCTTGTTTAGAGGACATTGGCTATCAAACAAAACATAACGCGTTTATAGTAGCTTGATCACATTTAAAATATTCAAACTAGCCATTTGTCCAGCGTAAATATATTACAATTGCACATTTTGGTCCTTCTTACAATTTGGGTTTGATCCAAAAACTTTGAAAGTATTAGTGATATTAAGTTTGGATTTTTGGTCCAATTGGTGTGGTATTACCCTTGTCTTCTTTGAATAAGGTTTTGGGATTTTAATTTCACTTTATCAGGACCAAAATGCTATCAAAATAGTCTTTTTAATTTTGGACAAACCGCAATTTAACCATACTGAGGACAAAAATTTTGACTAACCCTAATTTTTGTGAAATTGTTATAAAAGGTAAATTACCCTTGGTCCCTTCTATGGAATAAGGAACGTTTGTATTTTAGTCATTTCACTTTATCCAGGACCTAATATGCTATAAGGACCAAACAGTGAAACTTCAAATAGGACTATCGCATTGACCACATTCAAAGTTTTATGGGACTGTTGCACTTTCAAAACGAAAAGACAGAAGCCTACATACTATACAGGGACCAAAAGTTATAAAATAAGAGAAGAAATGAAGGTGAAATTGCATAGTGTCTGTTGCATTTGGATGTTGTGTTAAGAAAATATAATATAATCAGCCGGATTTCCACTCCAAAAACATTATTAACATTGCATGCTTCCTAGCTAGTGCCTGCATTAATAATTTACAAATGGGTTTATATCATCACCTTCTTATATTATTATTACGCTTGATAGCCTCCCCAACAAACAAACTGAGACGACGACGAGGTCTCAAAATAATATATACATGATGTTAACATTGTGAGTTTGACTTTGTAAAACAACACAATTTTAATTAATTAATTACAACTTGGTGGCAAGAACAAATCAGCATTCATTTGTAAAACCCTTATTATAAAAACTTGTAAGAACAAGTATACGTTCAGATGGTTTACTTCATTTTATAAAAGTCAAATGGTACAAAAAGTTATCACACGTTAGGTCAATTAGAATTTTAGGTACTCAACTTTATTTTTCTCAATTTAAGATATCAAAGTTATATTTGTGCAGTGTAAGGTTTTTTCGAGTATTTGAAAGGTGTTATCGACCATTTTTTTTAGCTGAATTGGTTAATTAATGTAATATATCGTTATAATTGAGTATTTAAAAGTCATTTTGGCTAACATTATGACCGGTAATTGCTTTCGAAAAGTCAAAAAAACTTGTATTGTACAAAAAGTAACTTCGATATCTTAAATTGAGAGAAAAAAAATTGAGTATCTAAAATTAAAATTGACCTAAAGTGTTATACCTTTTTGTACGATTTGCGCTTTTATAAAACCCCTATGAATGTAGAAAGTGGCCCATATAATGGTTTTGATGAATAGGTCTTTAACTTAACGACTATGATTTGATGGTATATATACAAAGTATTTTTCTTGTAGTATATACTTTCAAATAAAATAAAGTTGACACTAGCAATAATAATTTGGTATTTGACATACTTTCAGTTTATTAAAAGTTGGAATGTCAACCGTAGCAATAATAATAATTCAAGTAATATACTACTTATATTAAGTTTGTAGCAGTAAAAAGTCTAACCATTTTAACAAAACACAATGAGCTTAATTTGTTTAATTTAAATACTTCTGACGATCAATTCAAAGCAATAATATACTTGACCAATTATATCATGTATATAAAAGTTAATAAAATATCAAAGAGCCCCTGTATATATAAAGAAGCATTCATGAAGCCAAGAACCCACAAACAAATTTCATTGTAATGGAGTCCAAGTCCTTCAAAGGTTATGGCAAGTTTGATGACCATGACGAAGATCAAGCCTTTCGTCGCAAGTCACGTAAACGAATCATCGTCATTGTTGTCTCAACCTTCCTCCTTGTCGCAGTTATCATTGCAGCAGTTGCAGGAACCGTTATTCACAAAAAGAACAACAACGATAGCAAAGACACTAACGGCGAGCAAACCCTTTCGTCAGCCCAATCCATCAAAGCAGTTTGTAGCCAGACTCAGTACCCCGACTCGTGCTACTCTAGCATCAGTTCTAGAGATAATTCCAACACAACCGACCCCGAAGAGATATTTAAGCTCTCGTTACTAGTTGCTTTCGATTCTTTGACCACCTTGTCTTCGTATCCTGACGTGTTAATGAGGGAAACTAACAAAGCAAACGATATCTCAGCGTTGAAAGTATGTGGGACGGTCTTGGATGACGCGGCTGATAACCTAAATGATTCCATTTCTTTAGTGGACGTGCCGCATGGTGTAAATATGTTATCACTTGAGAAAATCGATGACTTGAGGACATGGCTTAGCGCGTCTTTGACTAATCAAGAAACTTGTTTGGATACCTTAGAAGAAATGGAATCGAGTTTTCTTGAACAAATGAAGTCTCAAATGCAAAACTCGACAGAATACACGAGTAACAGTTTGGCTATTATTACGAAAATGTTGGGGATACTCAAGACTCTAGATATCCCTTTACATAGGAAGTTGTTAGGGGAAATGAAATCCGAGTTTCCAACATGGGTTGGGGCGGGTACACGGAGGTTGCTTCAAGATAGGCCTGCGCCAAATGTGACTGTGGCTAAAGACGGAAGTGGAGATTTTATGACTATAAATGACGCGATGGCAATTGTCCCGAGGAAGAGTGAAGAGAGGTTTGTTATATACATAAAAGAAGGAGAGTATTTTGAAAATGTGGTTTTGGACAAGTCGTTTTGGAACGTCATGGTTTATGGTGATGGCATGAATAAAACAGTTGTTTCGGCTAGCTTAAATAAGGTCGACGGCGTAGCTTAAATAAGTCTTGTTAAGCAATTTACATCTCACTTTAGTTTATGTTCCTAACAATTAAACTGTTATATGATAGGTGTGTCGGGGAAAGGGTTCATAGCAATGGATATGGGGTTCAAGAACACGGCGGGTGGAATCAAAGAACAGGCTGTAGCGTTGAGGTCAAGTTCAGATTTTTCCGTGTTCTACAGATGTTCATTTGATGGGTTCCAAGACACTCTTTATCCTCATAGCAAACGCCAGTTTTACCGGGATTGTAACATTACCGGGACAGTGGATTTCATCTTTGGTAACTCAGCAGTGGTGTTACAGAACTGCAAGATTATGCCACGTCAACCATTACCCAACCAACCAGTAATAATCACAGCACAAGGAAAGAAAGATATAAATGAGAACACGGGTATATCTATACAGAAATGTGACATAACCCCTTTGGATAATCTCACAGCTCCAACGTACCTTGGGAGGCCTTGGAAGAATTACTCGACAACTGTAATCATGCAGTCGCGTATTGGAGGGTTTCTGCATCCGTTGGGATGGGCTGAGTGGGATCGAGGCGTGGAACCACCTTCCACTATCTTCTATGCCGAGTACCAGAACATAGGCCCAGGATCGACGGTTGATCAAAGGGTCAACTGGCCAGGTTATAAGCCAAGGTTAACAAGTGCTGAAGCAGCTAAATTCAATGTGAGGTCTTTTATTGACGGCTCAACGTGGTTACCTCAAACAGATGTTACATTTGATTCAACTTGATTCATGTTCATATCAAAAATTCTAATTGTGTACAAGATCGATAATTTCTTTCAATGTTGTATTTTTTTTTTTTCTTTAGAATCATTAGTACATATGATTATAAACTCTTGCTTTATATACTTTTCTAAAAAAGGAAACCTGTTACCAAGTGATAATGGTTGGAGGGTAAATTGTGAAAGGGCACATATAACGGAATCAAACTCATGACCAAGCCTAACCACACACATTTGGTTGTATTACAAGTCACTACCCTTATTGTCTTTTTAACTATAGCAAGCCAATGTAGGAGAACCGGTTTGCACATGTTTCAAATGTTGCCTGTTCTAACTAGGACTTGTTTGTAAGAACATATATACCACCATCTTTGGTGTGTCATTGAGGTGATCGAAGGCTTTCCAGATGCGGAAACTAGTAGCAAGACGGTTGATCAACATCAACAACAACAACACTGCCATTGTGAAACTTAATCAATATTATCACACAAGAACCACCATTTCATCATTATCTTCTTCTTCATATTATCATTACAACAATAATTTATCACATCTTCCTCGGTTACACTCATTACTGCCCATTCGTTTTTACTCAGTCATGGCTTCAAAAAGACCCGCATCACCTGTTACTATTGAATCCCTCAATCCGAAGGTTATTTTTCCTCTCAATCCAATAATGTCTTTGTAATTTTTAGGATTTCCGCCTTTTGTGTCATGGCCAATTTCTAACAATTTTAAAGAAGATACTTTAAGATTAGGTCTACCATTCCTTAATCATCGAATGTATAGGAAACTAGCAGTAAATACAATGTACACGCTCTCTCCATGAACAGCATTGTTATAACACGGAACCATCATCCTCGGATAGGATCTTTCTTATAAATTTATACATTTTACATAGATATGGTTGCACTTTCGAGCTAATAATTTTACCTCTTATATGACAGGTATTAAAATGTGAATATGCTGTCCGTGGTGAAATTGTCTCAGTAGCTCAGGTAGATAATACCACATACTGTGTTGGCTAAACAGCCGAATTACCTTAGCATGTCAGCATGTAACGGTGCCTATATACCTTGCATTGACTACTACGTAGTGCTCCATAGAGTTTTGTTTTCTGATGCTTCATTCTTGTTACTTTTCTGTCACAGAAATTACAGCAAGACTTGCAAGAAAATCCCGATTCCCTTCCTTTTGAGGAGGTATCTCTTACTCAACCGATGATGCTTTTGTAGCTACGTTAAAAAACTAACAGAATATTCACTGCTGATGGACTTTCCTCTCAATAACGCAGATACTATACTGTAATATTGGAAATCCACAATCTCTTGGTCAAAAGCCGATAACTTTCTTCCGAGAGGTTGGCATGCCGCTCCTTCACAGTGAATTATTTTCATGTGGCACTACTGATCATATGTGTGTGCTATGACAGGTGCTTGCATTATGTGACCATCCTTGCTTATTGGACAAAACGGAAACATGTAGTTTGTTTAAGTACGGATTTATCATAGCCAGATGATTTTGCCATTGCTTCCGCCTAGATCAACACCTTACTATAATATGCTACTGATTTGTTACAGTTCCGATTCAATAAAGCGAGCATTGACGATATTGGACCAAATGCCTGGAAGAGCTACTGGTGCCTATAGTCACAGTCAGGTAACTCATCCGTAGGTCTTGTAACTTAAATGTTTTTCTTACACACGGGATAGATAAAGTCAAGGCGTCAACATTTTACCTTTTTCTGATAACATATCAGGGTATTAAGGGATTACGTGATACTATTGCTGCTGGTATTGAAGCACGCGATGGTTTTCCTGCTGATCCAAACGATCTTTTCTTGACAGATGGTGCAAGTCCAGGGTAAATTCTCTTGCTCTTTTTGTTTTCGCAGAAACATTTATAAGGATATCTGCGCATGTCTAATTGATCTACTTTATGATTACCTTGATAGGTCCATATGATGATGCAGTTATTAATAAGATCAGAGAATGATGGAATTTTATGTCCCATCCCTCAGTACCCTCTTTACTCTGCTTCCATCGCCCTTCACGGTGGCACTCTTGTAAGTACTATTGTTTTTACCTGAAACTAATTCGAAAATAATAACACTTCTGATTTTTTTCAGGTTCGTTATTATCTTGATGAAGCAACAGGGTGGGGACTTGAGATATCTGAACTCAATAAGCAGTTAGAAGCTGCCCGACAAAAGGTATTACTGTTAGGGCATTGGTTGTTATCAATCCCGGAAACCCAACAGGGCAGGTAAAATATATATGCAGCCATGCGTAAATTTCTGGTTTTAATCAATTACCATTGACTCTTGTTGATACTATATAGGTTCTTGCCGAGGAAAACCAACAAGAAATTGTGGACTTCTGCAAGAAAGAAGGTTTGGTTCTTTTAGCTGACGAGGTAAAGAATCTCACCAAGTTAACAATATGAGTTTCATTGATACTGAGTGAGATAACATAAATGCAATAAATGCACTTTTTCAGGTATACCAAGAGAATGTATATGCACCTGACAAGAAATTTAACTCATTCAAGAAGATATGCCGTTCTATGGGATATGGTGACAAGGATATCGCTTTGGTTTCTTTTCAGTCGGTCTCTAAAGGTACATCGGTTTGCTACATGTCTAAATGAAATAACACAAAGGTAAATTGTTCAACTAAAGGTAAAAAAAACCTTGTAACTTTTTGCTGTTTCACAGGATATCACGGTGAGTGTGGGAAAAGAGGCGGTTACATGGAGGTAACTGGTTTTAGTCCCGAGGTTAGGGCTCAATTTTACAAGATGGCATCTGTGAATCTTTGTTCAAATATTTCGGGTCAAATTCTTGCAAGCCTTGTCATGAGCCCTCCAAAGGTTTACTTAGCTCCTTCCCTGTATATATAACACAAAAAAATACATATCCACACACAGACACATTAGTACGCCATGAATGTCCGACATTTGTTAATACTTGATATATAGTGGATATTCATCGCATGGTGACTCATGCATACATTTAGGTAGGAGATGAATCCTATGATTCTTACTTTTCTGAGCGAGATGGAATCCTGAAATCACTGGCAAGACGTGCTAAGGTCAGTTCAATTTAAGAAATTAGGATTCGGAAATAGTTGAGGCTCGTTGCAGATTGTATTATTTGAATCTGCTATATTAGTTTTAACTCTATATGCAATGATAGACGTTGGAAGATGCTTTCAACAGCTTAGAGGGTGTTACTTGCAACAAAGCAGAGGGCGCTATGTACCTCTTTCCGTGCATTCAACTGCCAAAGAAAGCAATAAAAGCAGCAGAGGAGGCTAAAAAAGCAGCAGACGCATACTATGCTATCCGCCTCCTTAAAGATACTGGTGTTGTCGTGGTTCCTGGAAGCGGTTTTGGTCAGGTAAGAATTACTAAACTTGTGATCTCGATTCGGTTTTAATAGACTTCAGGCAGTTGTTTCTAAATGGTTCATTATAATTTATGACAGGTCCCAGGAACTTGGCACTTTAGGTGTACAATATTGCCCCAAGAGGAAAAAATTCCAGCCATAATTTCACGGTTGACAGATTTTCACAAGAAGTTCATGGAAGAATATCGTGATTAGATGGTTTGTTCGCCAATTTCCACAACAAATTCATGGACAAAAATCATGATCAGATGGTGTTTTCGTCACATTTTTGGATAAATTTGAGACTACTTCAGAACAAACCTCTAAAAAAGTTTTAGTCGTGTTACCATACAACTTGTTACTGGATGAGAGGCAGTGTCACCTTGGCTATCTATGAATATAAGCGAATCGAAAAATTTTGAGCCATTCTTTCATCCTTGAATAGATTCCAATCTAATGAAAAGATACTGATATTTCCATTTATATGCCAGACTAAATCTATATGATATATAATGAGTCTAAGACTTTGTTAGTATGATTCACATTTCTCAGAGGATTAAAAAGATACCCAGAAATCCATCTTTTACTATTTTACATGAGCATTTCTTATCGGCAAAACCCGTTTAGAGATTGATATTGTAGATATGGTATCCTTTTCTTACAGAAATATACGATGAAAAGAAAGATGTCGTCACCAGACTCTCCTAGACTAACCTTAGACACATTATGATCCTTTTTGAAACAAGTGAACTGCTGATACTTCACTTCCGCCTTCCATTGGTATAAGAAAACTAGGGAGGCATTAAAAGGGCTAACACAGTTATGCATGCATCATATCACAATTTTATACTCGGTAAAAAAAGTCTAATAATAACATAACCATCACACTTTGCAATGAAGAAACTGCCTGGTTTGTTGAAACATTCTTTAGAGTTTTAAAACAAGTTCTACAACTCCACGATTTCATCAAAACATAAAATTACCATGTGTTCAAATGCCATACTTAATGAAAATAAGGATAAATCTCAGCAGCAATTTAGTACAGAATACATGTTGAAGGAAACCAAATGAAGTGTCTACAACTTGTCACTAAGACTCAAAGTTTATAGGCGACCGATAACAGCTTCAACCTCAGCTGGGGTGTACAAGTGATAAGTAGGAGCAACCTTAGCGATATCCACATTATTGGGAGTCACCTGAAGTAAAGGTAAGTGTTCGGTAAGAATTAGTTGCAAACAAAGCACCATGAGGAGACAATATATCCGATGGTTTTAAGCAAGTTAGAATTAGATTAGCATGGTAGAAAAAAGAAATATACGATGCTCTTAACAAGACTGGAACTAGATTAGCACGAGGCTAGATAAACAATGCATCACAAATAACAACCATTTGCATCAAGTGGCTGCGCAAAAATACACAGCTTTTGCAAAACAGAGATCACAAAGTACTGACCTTTTCTTCCATGACTTGCTTCAAGATGGAAAGAGCAATTGTTTCAGCTTCATTTAGTGTCAAGTCCTGCAAATATCCATATGAAAGCAATCACAGTCAGCAATCAAGCATCTAGGTCAAAGATACTAAAATAATAAAAGAAAATGAACACTCTCGTCACCTTGTTATATTGCTCCTGGAGAGAGCTGTCAGCACCTTCAGAGCCTGAGCCTATAGCTTTTCCATTGCATTGCCAAAATGTGCCTGATGGATCCGTATAGTATCTGCAGATAACAGTCTACTTAATACTTACCTTGACAAACCTAATATGCTTATTCATGTGAGCAGAATAAGACAATCATTCAAACTACAAAGAAGCCCATAGCAGTTATGATTTAGGTTTTCTCATCAATAGTTCAATACCTAAAATGAAGCATGGATTCATGAAAGTTGTGACTATTGTAGAAGCCAACAATCTTTGTTGCAAATATCCAATATTAGTTAACAAGCTACCTCATCATGGTTCACCTAATGTGTGTGTGTGCATGTGTGTACGCATATTTCTTCATACATTTAGGAACTGGCAAGGAGAGCATACAAGGTACAGAACTGAGAACACTTCTCTACTTTTATTGTTAATTAAATGTTTGTTCTTTATATGCAGAGGCGCAGAGCCAAATCATATATATTATACATAATGATATAACCCAAAAAGAATATGTGGTACTTACAGACTGGGACCATTTTCATCATGGCCTGCAATAAGAAGAGATACCCCAAAAGGCCGAGACTGCAAAAAGATAGAAATATTCAGATATTAGTTTGTGACCATCACACAGTGAAGGTAAATAACATTTGAACCACATCAGCTATCCCTACTTGTACACAAAGGCACCCTACCACCATAAATTACGACAGCTACACATACCACAAATGTTGGTAATACCACAACAATCAACAGTTACCCCTCTTAGAACCAAAAATGCCTTCCACATCCACTAAGTTGCCTAACAAGCAACCTCACTCTTTTGGCCTATAGCATCTAAATATAATGCATATACAGATACTTGCCAAGGAAGCCATTATCGAAAATAACCAAAACTGAATCATTCTAATCAGACTTGTGTACAAATGATACTAGCTGAAACATAGATGATAATAATTCAGAACAAATTGTTGGAAAGCGCGTTTAATACTAATAAGTTGAAGTAATAACCATAGATTCTTCCTCTCCTTCACCAAATCGCAGTGCCAGATCACACAGGGCTTGGGTGGTGGACTCAACAGTCATCGGCTCACCATAGGAAAACCTATGATTCTGTAACAAGAAAAAGAATAATAAATATCAATGTGTAACTCATTACGAGTAGTAAGATAGTAACGGATGCTCAAGTCACCTGAGTCTCAACTCGTGCATGTTCAACGAGTGTACGTGCATCTGCAATTAATCCACTCATGGCACAGCCAATGTGCTCGTCGATTTCCATAATTTTCTCCACACTACTAGGCTCCTGCAACGCCGGAGCATAAGTGTAACTTCAAAATCATTGAAGCAAATAATGCAGCAAGCAAAAAAAGGCAGTAAAACCAGACCAGGCATCAATATTTCCCACATTTCATGAGTATCATAAAAAATATACCTATTCTACATCATAACTTTGACTTCTAAGTTTATGCAGCCACCATATGGTGTTGAGCGACTTGAAAAATTCATATGACCTATTGCAAAACTTGCAAACAGATTGTGCATGAACTTAACAAACTCAGTACACGTATACACATGTCTGAAAGAAAATTCGCAACATTGCCCATAAACCTACTTTTATCATGTTCAGTTTCTATGCAATGGTGATACCCATTCATGACACCATGAATTCTGAAGAAACACTCAACAACTTTGAAAGTATAGCCTGTTTAAAGTTTTAGAATAAGCTAGCTGTACTGCTGTCAATCTAGAAAAAGACTGACTTTTAGGCTTAATCTTTTCTTTTTACTTCATTAGCCGTTGCATGTATTGCCTATAAAAGGGCCTTTGATCTTCAATATAATTCCTTTGTTACTCAAAGTCTTTGTTGTTTACTTAAATATCCAACAGGTCTTAATGTAAATACTGATATGTTTCCTTTCAAATGTTCCAGGTAATTTCCAACAAAACCTAGGAATTGCGCAAGCGGGTGTGAAGTGCTGTAACCCCAAGTTAATCCAACCCAAATTATTATATAATATGATGGCAGCTACAAAATATTAACGGCAACACAAAGGCAAGTATTCTAAAGCAAAACAGAGAAGAAAAGATAGTATACCAAGAGTGGGGAGGTGATACGCTTTTCAACAGCGAGAACAACACCTTCCTTGGTCTTCAACCCGATGGCTGTCGAACCCAACTGACACATCAATCAAACACAAAGTCATTTCCTCGATATATATATTCACACTATATGAAACTAAAAGCACAAAAAAAAAATACCTTAATGGCCTCAATAGCATACTCAACCTGAAACAAACGACCTTCTGGGGAGAAGGTGTTGACACCCCTATCGTACTCAGTCCTACATTAATAACAACATCCATTAATTAATTAATATCATCAGAAATTTAGATAAATTAAATAACAAAATAATGTATTGCTGTTACCTTGTTAGAAACATCTTGTAGGATTAATAGATCTCTTTCTCTGCAATTAATTAATTTATCTAACGGATTAGTACTAAACAGATTGCAAGTCTAAAAACAAAAACGTGTTGATTAGAAAATCAAACACAATTAAATAATTACAGTACCTGTTTGGTTGATTCGAATTGGCGATTGATTGTGTGTTTGGTAAATAAATTAAAGTGTTTTTATTTGTTCGACTACAAAGCCTTCTTGGGAAGCAAGATAGCTAACAACACTGCCTACTTTGTTAACCGATTTCTACGCACGAGCCATTGACCATTTACCATTATATAGTTTAGAATCGAAAGCCCTTAGTTACTACGAGTGATTGTACCTCAACTTGTTCGAAATTATATAATATATTAAAATTAATTGAATAAGAACTTAGGACCAACAATCCTAACAAAATACGTTTCAGTTTTTACTTAATTTCCCAACAATTATACTGTTATATGATCAATAAGTGTATCGGGGAAAGGGTTCATCGCAATGGATATGGGGTCCAGGAACACGGCCGTTGAGATCAAGGAGCAGGCTGTAGCGTTGTGGTCAACTTCAGATTTTGTTGTGTTTTACAGATGTTCCTTCGACGCCTTCCACCCGTTCAAGAAATGCAACTCTCACTTCTTTGGATACTTTTTCTCTCTGTTATTTTCTCATATGTCACATGTATTGGAGGAGGTCTGATGCTGGTCTACCACTTTGCCCGCCGCAAAGAAGAAGTGGGATTCCCGTATAACATCAAGTTCCTGCTCTTTACTTTTCTCTATGCAGCTTTGCTTTCTCCCTCTCCATTGGTTCTCGAGACTATGCTTCAGATTTTCGACAGTGTGGATGGGCGGTTTCTAGCTTTTGTGCTTGGGTACTTGTCATGCTTACTCTCTGCTAGTCGCTAGTTTCTCGACAGTCATTGAAATGTTTTATTTTTTATACTTGCTTGAGGTGAAACCTTACTCTAACTTTTAGGAAACAAGAATATGTACTGGAATTCATCATAATATCTATTGTATGATACATATATATCTTACTTAGCAGATTCTTTAATCTTTAATCTTTAATCTTTGTATGTTTAGTCAAATAATCTTCAATGCAACAAGAAGGATAGCAGCAAAATAAACATACCCATGAACTAATGAGATTATAACACTCGTCAAAGCTATGATTATTATACACCTCAATCCACAAAACCATAGACCGCTAAAATCACACAACTCAGTCCAATCCAAACACCAATACCCATAGCTGCGCGCCTTAAGTCCAACCTTATATCTCCTAAGATAATAATCAAACCCCATCCTCTAAACTGAATCACAAAATTATAAGACAAACACAAAATATAGATATAACTTTCCTTCTGCAACCATAGACTACATTTTCATATGGGTCAAAATTGGTAGGTTTTTTAGCACACGTCAAAGTTTAGATCCACACATAAACACATGTGTGTCTCTCGGTGTACCATATAAACGATGAATATCTAATAATACATTTTAAACTCTTTTTGATCCCATCATGCATTAATATGTTGCAAACGGCAAAGTAAATAAAATGAGTGACAGAATGCACACATGAATGCTGCATACCCATAATAACAGTAGTGCATACCCACTCAAGAAGCAAATTAATGCAAATATTTCTGCAATCGCCTATGGATAACCACAAATGGAACACAAGGTGCATGACATACAACGCTAAACAAGTTAACTACAAGTCAGAACCTACAGTGAAATAAGCTAAATATAAGTCTTGACAAACAAGTCATTCCAGATGGGAAGTTTGAGTTTAAACATTTCTAGCATCTTAATCTCTTCTTTCTTGTGCTTACTCTTCATTTTAACCGTTTCCTCTTCATGCAATTACATCAACTTCTACCTTTCTTCCCATATTTAGTAGCTTGTTGGAGACTTCCTTTTCGACTTGCTTCTTCCTATATAAGCAATAAAGATTAACATATTTAGAGGGTGATAATAAGAAAGGTGGAAGCAGAGATCGATATTTAATTGACATTTAAAACCGACAAATTTATTTCTCGGTTATAGAGCTTAACAAATTTATCTGACTCATATATGTCATCTCGTTTACTAGTGATTTCCGACTATATTCGAATCTTTAAAGATGAAAGTCAACGAATCGATCGATGACTTTCTGACTAGGTTGGGCAAAATTATGGCGAAGTCAATAGCTTGGGAGCAGTTTATGAAGACAAGAAACTTGTTAAGAAGCTACTTGCATCCGTTCGGATAGGTATGTTGCAATTGTTGCCTCGATAGAACAATTCTTGACTTGAATACTATGTCTTTTCAAGAAGCAATTGGAAGGTTGAAAGCTTTTGAAGGAAGAATGAAGGGTGTTGACACCATTCGAAGATCAAGGCAAGTTAATGTTCGGAAGGGTGAAAGATATGATAAGAAAGGTCGAGGAAGGAATTCCTCGGCGACAACGATAAAGGTCAAAACTTTTCTTCTCAAAACAAATCTCGTGGTAGTGGTCAAGCTAATAACCACAACCGTGGAAACCAAAACAACTCAGGAGCAATACGGATCAAAGAAGAACAAAAGTCGAGACCTTTCAAAGATTCAATGCTTGGTGTGATGAATATGGTCACTTTGCTTCTAATTGTCCCGACGCGATGAACAAAAGAAAAAGCATGAAGCAAACCTTTTGAAAGCGGAGGATGATGATGACCGACACTTTTTATGATGAAAAGCGTTCAAGTAGTAGTTTTCTTGAATGAAGAAAAGATTATCCCAAACCAATTGAATACTAAGCCAAGCGAGGAAGACACTTGGTATTTGGATAATGGAGCAAGTAATCACATGACGGGGATCCGAGAATACTTTTCGAGTTGAATGAGAATATCTCCGTGAGTGAAGTTTGGTGATAACTCCTACATCGAGATAAAAGGGAAGGGTTCGATAATCATTGAAGGAAAAGCGGGTGAGCAACGGTTAATCACTTGAGTCTATTATCTACCCGAACTAAAAAGCAACATAATTAGTCTTGGGCAAGCTACAGAAGGCGGATGTGACATTCGTATGAAAGGTAATCTTCTTACTATCGTGACTCGGATGGCAAGCTTCGATGAAGGTTCCTAGAACAAGTAATAGACTTTACAAGATTAAGCTCCAAGTTGGAAGTCCGGTGTGTCTCAAAGCAAAGATGGAAGATGATGCTTGGTTATGGCATGCTAGGATGGGTCGCATTAATTTCGAGGCGATGGAATTAATGGCAAGGAAGGGCATGGTTGAAAAGTTGCCAATAATTCATCAAGAGAACAAGTTGTGTGAATCTTGCTTGGTAGGAAAACAAACCAAGAAGGCGTTTCCTAAAGTCGCAAAATTTAAGGCAACACATCCTCTTCAACTTATACATGCCGACCTATGGACCAATTTCTCCACCATCCATAGCAGGCAACGGTACATATTTGTTCTTATTGATGACTTCTCACGCTTTATGTGGACTTTTACCTTGAAGGAAAAGGAGAAGCATTTGAATACTTCAAAAGTTCAAAGCTTTAGTCGAGAAGAAGTCGGGAAAGAAGATTATAACCCTAAGGACCGATAGAGGAGGTGAGTTCACTTTAAAGAATTTACCAACTTTTGTGAAAACGAGGGTATAACAAGACATCTAACCACTCCTACACACCACAACAAAATGGAGTCGTGGAAAGGAGAAACCGGACTCTTATGGGAATGACTAGAAGCATCTTGAAAGCACGAGACGTACCAAACTATATGTGGGTGAAGGAGTTAGACACGCCACATTCTTGATTAATAGAGTTTCAACTCGAGCTCTAGTTAATCAAACTCCATATGAGGCTTTCAAGGAAAAAGCCTAACTTGGAGGGTTTGCGGGTATTTGGATGTGTGGCTTATGCAGCGGGTACAAGGCCATATTCTACGAAGTTAGACGACGGTCAACACGACTCATTTATATCGGAAGCGAGCCAGTGCGAAAGGTTTTCGATTGTTCAATCAAGACTAAAGAAGATTGTAATATGTCGTGATGCGGAGTTTAATGAGGAACTTGGCGGGAAGTATGTTCTTTGAGCGAAACACACGAGCTAAACCGGTATGTTTATCATAGAATGGCACGGTTCTATTGATACGGGTTGTGGATTTGTTAACCCGGTGTGACCAATGAAGTTGAGGTGAAGATCATCATGATGTTGATGATAATCAACCGGTCAATACCGAACAAGAAGACCAAATTGAGGCGGGTAATTACCGAATCACGTGATGTAAACTCGATCAATTGTGAGGCGTTCTTGAGGGTTTCAACTAAGCCAACTAGATTTAATGACTTTATTATGGGGTCTAGTTCAAGAACCTCGATTGCTAATGAAGATCAAAATCTACTTTTGATTGAAGATGATGAACCAAAACGTTCCAAGCAAAAGTCTCAGCAGTGGATGGTTGCTATGAAGCAAGAGATTGAGTCTATCGAGAAGAATGATTCATGGGAATTAGTTAAAGCTCAGGTTAATGTTAATCCCATTGGATTAAAGTGGGTGTTCAAAATTAAGAAATCCGGATGGTTCAATTAATAAGTTTAAAGCTCGGGTAGTAGCAAAGGGTTATGCTCAAAGGAAGGAATTGACTATGATGAGGTATTTGCGCCGTGTACGGATTGAAAGCAGTGCGTTTATTGATCTCATTGGCCGAAAAGAAGCATGGGAGCTACATCATCGGATGTAAAGTCGACTTTTACATGGAGAACTAAAAGAGCAAGTGTATGTTACACAACCGGAGGGTTCGTGAAGAAAGGAGAAGAAAGGAAGATCTACAAGTTGAAAAAGGCGCTTTATGGACTTAAACAAGCCCCAGGCGTGGAATACAAAACTTGATAGAGAACTCAAGCAAATGTCTTTCAAAAGATGCCAACACGAACAAGCGGTGTATGTAAAGAAGACAAACAAGTCAATCTTGATTATTGCGGTCTATGTAGATGATCTCTTAGTAACCGGTTCAAGCTTGGCGAAATTGGTGAATTTAAGAGACAAATGCAAGAAAGGTTCGATATGAGTGACTTGGGAAAGTTAAGCTATTATCTTGGCATTGAAGTAAAGCAAGAGGATTCGAGTATCTCAATAAGTCAAGAAAGCTATGCAAAGAAGATCTTGAAAGATCTTTGGGATGCATGAGCGAATCCTACTCAATGTCCATTAGAACACGGAATGAAGTTAAGATGGATAAGGAAGGAAAACCAGTTGATGCAACTTTGTATAGATGACGAGTTGGTTGTTTAAGGTATTTACTACACACACGACTGATTTATCTTATTCGGTTGGTTTGGTTAGTCGTTACATGCAAGAACCAAAAGAATCACATATGGCGTTTGTGAAACAAATACTAAGGTATATCCAAGGTAGTTTGAATTTTGGAATACGATACAACCAAGAGAAAACCAAGGAGTTAGTGGGGTTTAGTGATAGTAGTTTTGCTATGGACCAAGATGATAGTCGAAGCACAACGGGCATGTATTTTATCTAGGTAAATCACCTATCACTGGTGCTCACAAAAGCAAAACACGGTGGCTCTATCGTCTTGTGAAGCCGAGTTCATGGTCGCAACTTCACCGCGTGTCAAGGGATATGGTTACGTGGATTGTTGAGTGAAATAGCAGGAATGGAAGAAAGAGTGGTGGTCTTATTTGTTGACAACAAATCGGCTATTGCACTTATGAAAAATCCGGTCTTTCACGGGAGAAGCAAGCATATAAATACACGTTATCATTTTATCAGAGAATGTGTTGAAAGAGGCCAAGTACAAGTTGAGTTTGTAAGAGGTGATTTGCGGTGCAGATATTACGACAAAAGCTCTCGCAAGGATTAAGTTCAAGGAGATGCAAGAGTTACTCGGAGTTGAAGATCTCCTATCTCGAGTCGAAATTGGGGGTGAATGTTGGGCTAATGTCGGCCCGAGCCCGTGGGCGCAGATGACTATTGACCCGAGCCCATGGGGTGAATGTCGGTTTAATATTCTAGTTATATTAGAATTGTAGTAGGATTAGGAAAGCTTGTTCTATTCCTATATATACAAACCGAGTTGTGGTTTGTCAAGATGTATTCAATATCGGTTTTGTAAGCAAGTATTTTTCGATTAATTGGAGAGCTTATTCAAGTAACATTCGGTGTTTGTTGTTTGTTTAGTTCCTGTGCGTTTTTTCTGTTCCTTAAGTTCGATCAGTGGTGTCCTTTATATCCACTGCACTCTAAGTGTGGATTACTATGCAATCACCATCCCCGAGTATGGTGCTACAAATATGCTCAACTAGTGCACATATTCTATAATTGTTCCATGTCAGCACACATGATCCTTTGCAAAGAGAAGAAATTAAGAATTACACGAGTTTGTATGCTTTAAAAAGTCGTACCTAGACCCCAATAGACAGTTACACGAGTTCAGACTTGTATCATAAGTTGAAGTGCAGTTTTAAATTTTTTAAGGCCATCTTCGTTCATACCTGGAATGAATTATATAAACTTTTCACTTTTTAAGGCCATCTTCGTTCATCACCTCTCGGCTGCAGGATTTGGTCCCAAGTTGCTAGGAATATTTAAAAATGGGATGGTGGCATGGTGCAATCCTTTAGTTTACAGTGAATTTACTGATCTCCCACCTGTTGAGGTGTTAATAAAACTAAATATTTGTTCTCGTCTAATTAGAATATCTTCTTCTGCATTTATTATAATTTTATAGTATAGGTACCTTAAGATGCCACTTAACTTCATTATTTCTCATTATAATCCACAGATATTATAAGCTCTTTGATGCATGTGATTATTTTTTAGCATGTGTCATAGGACTTGTGAAACTTTTGTAAGTGGTATGTTTTCTACATTCCTCTTCCTGCTAGAGGTACTTCTGTGCATTAAGTTACAAACATTAACACAATTCACGAAGTGCTATGTACACAACTTATATCTGTCTGTCATTACCCTCTAACTTCATAATATGCAATGTCATTAACTAATCTTTTCCCGTGTCTTCAAACTAATTCATTAGCTTTCGGTTTCCATCATTAGTAGTAAAATGGGGCGGGCCGGGTCTAAACGGGTTCACGTCTGGGACAGATCATTTGGGAGTACGGGTCTAAACAGGTCAGTCCGATTACATAACTGATATGTTTTCTACATTCCTCTTCCTGCTAGTGGTTTTTCTATGCAAAAAGTTATCAAGGTACTTGATGTTGGTATACATGGCTACAACACACAACCACGACTCACTAACCAAACAGATGTGAAAACACCCTGATGTTAATAGTTGATCATATATTTTTCAAATACCACACTTCTTAAAATAGATTTCAACTCAGCTATGGTCTAACAGAAAACCCGTCAACAATATAACTCGTGCTAAACAGATGATAAAAAGCATGCAAATTGATAGAATTTCACAAGCACGGTATTCCAAGACAGCAAAAACTCCCAAAGTAAGACACTCTTATTAACAGAAAGTAATAAAAACCAAAAATAATAGGAAAAGAACAATAATTTGCAAGTAAGCGACGAAGAACATACATACCAATGTTTCAAAGTTGAAACTCTGGACGAATGAGTGCCAAAACAGCAGAACCATGATCATTGTTAACCCAAACATACCTTAGAGAAGGTATATTAAAGACGATACTGGCAATAGCTTGTTTCCTGAAGGGGCAATCCTTTGACTGTAGCGGGCAATCCTTTAACTGTAGCTTTCTTAATCTTGGGCACCCTTTTGATAAATTCACAAATCCTGCATCAGATATTCTTATTCTAGTGAGTGACAGAAATCTCAAATTAGCCCCATACTTCCCGATATATTCAAAACCTACATCCGTCAATCCTCCATGCCAAAGAGTGATATCTAGCCTTTCGAGTTTTCTGCAACCCATTAGCATAGCCCGAATCTCATCGTCTAGCGGTAGATCTGTTATCCCTTTTCGGGAAGCCAGGGTCAATTTACGGAGATTATTGAAACGAGATCCCACAAACTTGATAGCTTTATTTGAAATATCATCGAGTTCAACCTTTAGACACTCCAAATTAGTACATCCTTTTGCCAGAGCAATCAGTCCCTTGTGGGTCACAACCCCATTATGGGTAAGTTTGCGCAATTTCTTGCAAAACTGACCAATAACCCGCAATCCCCTGTCTCCACATACATCTTGGGTAGATACAACTTCCAAATTAGGACACCTCTTAAACAGTGAACACTGGCGCTCATAATCCAATCCTAAAACTACAAGCTTCAATTTCCTTATATTAGTCAGAAAAGGAAGTACTATTGAATATTTAGTTACTGGCAAATCCTTTAAACTTAATGAGCAGCGTATTTGGAAACCGAAACCAACAAGCTCATTCTCCTCATTACAAATATATCCACCAAAATGTTCCAACCTAACAGCATGTCTAAAGGCATCTCCTAGTTTACTTAGATAGCACTTTCCAATCTTCAACGATATTAAAGAGTTAGAACAGTTTTTCATAAGAAGTGTAAGATTTTCTTCATCAGAAATATTCATATCCTTAACATGTAACCTTTCCAAAACCGTGCTATTTAATGCCAGTTGATGTAGCCAAATCTCATCTTTCATTTGATCCCAATCATCCAAACATAGAGTTCTCAATTGGTTACAATACTTAGACACATGCCTTAATCCATTCGTCGAAAACACTTTACAATTCTTAATCTTCAAACTTCTTAAATCCTTACCACGTGTTCTCGCCAATGTCTCGAGATCTTCATCATCAACAATCAGATCACGGATACGAAGTTCTTTCAAACACCTAAACTTGAGAGCCATTTGTTGAATCCATGGGGTGATTCGGATAAAATAACCATCTCCAATATAATAACATTTTGGGAATCCTTTAAGCATTAACGACTCTATGAACGGAAATCTTTTACTTAAAGAAGCAGGGTTTGGGTAGAAAGGAACATGGACAGTAAGACGCTTACGCGTAATGCCATCAGTCTCATAACACTTACGGAAACTAAGGAAACAGAGTTTCGGTCATCAACATTGTGTATATGAGGTATAACTAAGTCTAACACTTCCTCCCCCACGTTGGTTGCCATTAAGGTTTGGTTTAGTTTGGCTTAAAGTTTAAAAATTCAACTAACACTTAACATTAAACACTAAATACTTCCCTAAATGAATGAAATAAAGGCTAACTAAACAGCTTAGCTAATATTTAATTCATTGTGACATTTTATCAAACAGTTGGTGTACAAACACAAATGAACCTTTGTTCCAATGCAATTCTTGAAAGTGATGGCTGATTCTTGAGGGTTTTTTTGGTTACACAAAATTGTATGTGTGTGTGTTTTTGATGGTGTAATTAGTGTGTGTAAAATGAAATGAAAGCAAGTGTGTGCGTGCGTACAGGGGTAACTAAGGGATAATGGGATTTTAGAGGTGTTTAGGACACGGATGGCTTTTTGGGGTGTTTGGTTAAGCTTATTTAATGGGCTTACGAGCTTATTAGCTTATATAAGTTCATAAGCCCGAATCAAATGTTTGGCTAAGCTTATATGAGTGGGCTTATAAGCTTATTTATGGGTGTTTTAATAAGCTAGAAGAAGGAGGCTTTTTATGAAGAGTCCGGCTTATTTAACTCTCCACTTACAGAATTTATATTTTTGACCTCATAACCTAACCATATATCATCTTTTTCTCTATGTCGATGTTAGTCACAGATTCATCTGCCTCGTGTTTCTCATTCTTATAAGCTTATTCATGTCCTTTTTAGTCATTTACCAACATAAGCCAAACCAAACACTTTTGAGCTTATAAGCTTATTAACCATGAGCTAATCCAAACACTAAACATGGGCTTATAAACTTATGTTATATAAGCCATAAGCGCTTATTAGAAATAAGCCTAAGCCCACTAAATAAACTTAGTCAAACAAGGCCTTTGTTTCTTTTTAACAAAGGTGGAGGTGGCAAAACAGGGGACAGGTTGGGCCCACGGGTCAAAAGCAGATGCAAAGGCTTAAATGAAGCCTGGTCTTAAGCGGTTATATAGTAAAGCGAGCTCATCTTATAGGAAAGACTCAAAACGATAGAAAAAATTCTTCAAAGCTAACACTTTATTTATTATTTCCGTTAAAACATCATATGCAAGTCACATGAGGTTAAAATATAAATGAAAATGATTGAGAGGTTTAAATGTGTAACTAATTTTATCCTAAATTGATGTGAAAGTTGTTTATTGGTTTGTTAAAAGCGAGTCTTTCTGTTGTCACCAATAGGGCGATACGAGGATTAGGCATACATCTAGCCATACAAATTAGTCGTGTCGATAAATCTCAAATAGAAAACCGGGTCTCGGTCTCAAGTTTAGATAAGCATTCTGGGTCGTGTTCTCTAACAAGCAAAAGAAAAACTCGGTCCTTATGTAGATATCCCATGTTTTGTTTGCGAAAGAACATGTTCATAGAAAAGCTCAATACTAAGATGTATAGATATTTCAGTCTCATAGCAAAGCTTCACTTAATCGAATTGAATTGCAATGTTATGAGTAGCTTCGCACTTTCATCAAGTAAATCTTAATTTTGGTTTATCAATCGAACTAATGAAGTTCATTTCAACTGATTTTGGAATTTGCCAATTTGGCTTCTCTTGTTTAGAGGACATTGGCTATCAAACAAAAGCATACGCGTTTATAGTAGCTTGATCACATTTAAAATATTCAAACTAGCCATTGTCCGAGCAACAACATATCTTACAACGTAAATATATTAGTGAGTTAACTGCATTTTTGGTCCTTGTGGTATGGCCAAATTGTAGGTTTGATCCCAAAAACTTTGAAAGTGCAATGATAGTCCCCATTTTGAAGTTTGGATTGCATTTTTGGTCCCTAATTGGTGTGAAATTACCAAATTACCCTTGTCTTCTTTGAATAAGGAAAAGGGTATTTTAGTCATTTCACTTTATCCAGGGACCAAAAATGCTATCCAAACTTTAAAATAGGGACTATCATTGCACTTTCAAAGTTTTAGGGACCAAACCTGCAATTTAGCCATACCACAGGGACCAAAAATGCAGTTAACTCTATATTAATGCTTATGGTCTTTTTCAACTAGAATGTGTCTAAATAATGTTATAAAAGAGTAAATTGCATTTTTGGTCCCTAAGGTATGGCCAAATTACATGTTTCGTCCCTAACGTTTCGAAAGTGCAGCAATAGTCCTTATTTTGAAGGTTTTGCTGCATGTTTGGTCCCTAATATGCAATTTAAGGACCAAACATGCAACAGAAACTTCAAACTTTTAGGGACCAAATCTGCAATTTAGGGACCAAACATGCAAAAAAATTTCAAAATGGGACTACCGCTGCACTTTCAAAACGTTAAGGACGAAACCTACAATTTGGCCATACCTTAGGGACCAAAAATGCAATTAACTCGTTATAAAATAAGAGAAGAAATGAAAGTGAAATTGCATAGTGGTCTGTTGCATTTGGATGTTGTGTTAAGAAAATATAATAAAATCAGCCGGATTTCCACTCCAAAAACATTATAAACAGCTATGAAACATTGCATGCTTCCTTGCTAGTGCAGCCTGCATTAATAATTTACAAATGGGTTTATATCATCACCTTCTTATATACTATATAGTAATGACATTAATGTGCAAACAAAGGGCTACGTATGTCATATTACGCGCGATAGCCTCCCCAACAAACAAACTGAGACGACGAAGAGGTCTTATAATACGCGTACATGATGTTAACATTGTGAGTTGTGACTTTGTAAAACAACACAATTTTAATTAATTAAATACAACTTGGTGGCAAGAATAAATCAGCATTTTGTAAAGCCCTTATAAAAATTGTAGAACAAGTATGCGTTCAGATGGGTTACTTCATTTTATAAAACCCTTAATTATGAATGTGAATTTCTTTTGTCATAGCAAGCAAGGTAACAAGGTGTGAAAATAATATTGCCAAAAAGAATTAGATTATCAAAGAGCCTCCAATACATGTAAAAAGAAACCATAACAATTTATCGTTTTTGATGAGTAGGGGTATGTTTGCAAAACTAGTTATGGTACAAAAATGGTATGGTAATAAACTAAGCTAAAGTGATAACATGAGCTACTGTTGTATCTTTTTAATAACAGTGTTTGGTAAATTATTTGTTAAATGTAATTATAAGATGTAAAATGACATAAAAGTACAAATCTATAATTGTAAATAAATGTTTGGAGGGTATATTAGTAATTTAAAGTTTTAACATTTCATAAACATTTAAAAACTTCATGAATCGAGTTTTCATTTTGGGTATTTGTTTGAAATAAAACATAGGTAATGCGTTCAAACGAAGTTACATAATTTATAGGAGATTACGGAGTATTTTGTACAAAAGTAATTTCCTCCAAAAGCTCAAAACAGGCCCTAGGTCCTTAACTTAGCGATTATGATTTGATGGTATATGCAAGTATTTTTCTTGTAGTATATACTTTAAATAAATTGTTGACGCTAGCAATAATAATTTTGATATTTGACATATATATTTTATGTTTATTAAAAGTTGGAGTGTCAACCGTAGGAATATTGAGAAGAGGAAATATTAAGTCGGCCAAATTCATTAATTACGTTATTATCATTATTACAAGTCATGTAAAAAAAAAAAAAAACCCTTCATTTAAATGTGAAATTTTTGAGCATGCTACAAACTTTATGATATCCTGTTAGTTTGATGATCGAGTCAAAGCAAACATACTTTTATTTTAGGACATCATATACTTATACTCAGTTTTGAAACCCGGCTCAACTCGGGCGAGTTAACCGGTTGAACTGATTTTGGCAAAAAAAGGTAAAAAAATCCGGATTTACCAGTTATACCCGTTTGGTATTAAGTGACTCGGGTTAATTTGGTTCTCAAAACTCCACCGGGTTTGGCTTTTTTCATTTTTTTTAATAGAAATTCAGGTTGACCCGGTGGTCAAATCAGTTGACCGTTAACTTGACGGTTAAACCGGTAACCTGACTCGACTGGATCGATTAAAAACGAAGTTTTTAAAACGTTGCTTATATTTAAGTTTGTACTATAGCAGTAAAAGGTTTTAACCATTTTAACAAAACACAATGAGTTTGTTTAATTTAAATACTTCTGACGATCAATTCAAAGGAATATATACTTGACCAATTATATCATGTATATAAAAGTTAATAAAATATCAAAGAGTCCCTGTATATATAAAGAAGCATTCATGAAGCCAAGAACCCACAAACAAATTTCATTATGGAGTCCAAGTCCTTCAAAGGTTATGGCAAGTTTGATGACCATGACGAAGATCAAGCCTTTCGTCGCAAGTCACGTAAACGAATCATCGTCATTCTCGTCTCAACCTTCCTCCTTGTCGCAGTTATCATTGCAGCAGTTGCAGGAACCATTATTCACAAAAAGAACAACAACAATGATAACAAAGACACTAACGGCGAACAAGCCCTTTCTTCAGCCCAATCCATCAAAGCAGTTTGTAGCCAGACTCAGTATCCCGACTCGTGCTACTCTAGCATCAGTTCTAGAGATAAGTCCAACACAACCGACCCCGAAGAGATATTTAAGCTCTCGTTACTAGTTGCTTTCGATTCTTTGACCACCTTGTCTTCGTATCCTGGCATGTTGATGAGCACAACTAACAAAGCGAACGATATCTCAGCGTTGAAAGTGTGTGGGACGGTCTTGGATGACGCGACTGATAACCTAAATGATTCCATTTCTTTAGTGGACGTGCCGCATGGTGTAAATATGTTATCACTTGAGAAAATCAATGACTTGAGGACATGGCTTAGCGCGTCTTTGACTAATCAAGAAACTTGTTTGGATACCTTAGAAGAAATGGAATCAAGTTTTCTTGAACAAATGAAGTCTCAAATGCAAAACTCGACAGAATATACGAGTAACAGTTTGGCTATTGTTACGAAAATGTTGGGGATACTCAAGACGCTAGATATCCCTTTACATAGAAAGTTGTTAGGGGAAATGAAATCCGAGTTTCCAACATGGGTTGGGGCGGGTACACGGAGGTTGCTTCAAGATAGGCCTGCGCCAAATGTGACCGTGGCTAAAGACGGAAGTGGAGATTTTATGACTATAAATGACGCGATGGCAATTGTCCCGAGAAAGAGTGAAGAGAGGTTTGTTATATACATCAAGGAAGGAGAGTATTTTGAAAATGTGGTTTTGGACAAGTCGTTTTGGAACGTCATGGTTTACGGTGATGGCATGAATAGAACAGTTGTTTCGGCCAGCTTAAATAAGGTCGACGGCGTCGCTACTTTCAACACTTCCACCTTTGGTATATGATCTTTTCTTCCTTTAAGTAATTTACGTCTCACTTTAACTTATTTTCCTAACAATTATACTGTTATATGATAGGTGTGTCGGGGAAAGGGTTCATAGCAATGGATATGGGGTTTAAGAACACGGCGGGTGGAATCAAAGAACAGGCTGTAGCGTTGAGGTCAAGTTCAGATTTTTCCGTGTTCTACAGATGTTCATTCGATGCGTTCCAAGACACACTTTATCCTCATAGCAAACGTCAGTTTTACCGGGATTGTAACATTACCGGGACAGTGGATTTCATCTTTGGTAACTCAGCAGTGGTGTTGCAGAACTGCAATATAATGCCACGTCAACCATTACCCAACCAATTCGTAACAATCACAGCACAAGGAAAGAAAGATATAAATGAGAACACGGGTATATCCATACAGAAATGTGACATAACGACCCCTTTGGATAATCTCACAGCTCCAACGTACCTTGGGAGGCCTTGGAAGAATTACTCGACAACTGTAATCATGCAGTCGCGTATTGGAGGGTTTCTGCATCCGTTGGGATGGGCTGAGTGGGATCAAGGTGTGGAACCACCTTCCACTATCTTCTATGCCGAGTACCAGAACATAGGCCCAGGATCGATGGTTGATCAAAGGGTCAACTGGCCAGGTTATAAGCCAAGGTTAACAAGTGCTGAAGCAGCTAAATTCAATGTGAGGTCTTTTATTGACGGCTCAACGTGGTTATCTCAAACAGATGTTACATTTGATTCAACTTGATTGATCATGTTCATACCAAAAGTTCTAACTGTGTACAAGAACGATACTTTCTTTCAATGTTGTATTTTTTTCGTTAATCATTAGTATATATGATTTAACGTTATATTTTTATTTTCTTTATATACTTTTCTAGAAAAGAAAAGGTTTGTTAGAAGTCTAATCTATGTCATTAATCATTATGTGTTTTAATCCCTCCTTAAAACCTGTGAAAGTGCACATATAACGGAATCAAACTCATGACCAAGCCTAACCACACACATTTGGTAATTTCCTACCCTTTATGTCATCCTTGTTTTACAGGTCACTACCCTTATTGTCTTTTTTACTATAGCAAGCCAATGTAGGAGAACCGGTTTGCACATGTTTCAAATGTTGCCTGTTCTAGCTAGGACTTGTTTGTAAGAACATATATACCACCATCGTTGGTGTGTCACTGAGGTGATCGAAGGCTTTCCAGATGCGGAAACTAGTAGCAAGACGGTTGATCAACATCAACAACCACACCGCTTCCGTTGTGAAACTAAATCAATATTATCACACAAGAACCACCATTTCATCATTATCTTCTTCTTCATATTATCATTACAACAATAATTTATCACATCTTCCTCGGTTACACTCATTACTGCCCATTCGTTTTTACTCAGTCATGGCTTCAAAAAGACCCGCATCACCTGTTACTATTGAATCCCTCAATCCGAAGGTTATTTTTCCTCTCAATCCAATAATGTCTTTGTAATTTTTAGGATTTCCGTCTTTTGTGTCATGGCCAATTTCTAACGATTTTAAAGAAGATGCTTTAAGATTAGGTCTACCATTCCTTAATCATCGAATGTATAGGAAACTAGCAGTAAATACAATGTACACGCTCTCTCCATGAACAGCATTGTTATAACACGGAACCATCATCCTCGGATAGGATCTTTCTTATAAATTTATACATTTTACATAGATATGGTTGCACTTTCGAGCTAATAATTATGCCTCTTATATGACAGGTATTAAAATGTGAGTATGCTGTCCGTGGTGAAATTGTCTCAGTGGCTCAGGTAGATAAAACCACATACTGTGTTGGCTAAAGAGCCGAATTACCTTAGCATGTAACGGTGCCTATATAGCTTGCCTTGACTGCTATGTAGTGCTCCAGAGAGTGTTGATTTCTGACGCTTGATTCTTGTTACTTTTCTGTCACAGAAATTACAGCAAGACTTGCAAGCAAATCCGCTTCCCTTCCTTTTGAGGAGGTATCTCTTACTCAGCCGATGATGCTTTTGTAGTTACGTTGAAACACTAACATAATATTCACTGCTGATGGACTTTCCTCTCAATAATGCAGATACTATACTGTAATATTGAAATCCACAATCTCTTGGTCAAAAGCCGATAACTTTCTTCCGAGAGGTTGGCATGCCGCTCCTTCACCGTCAATTATTTTCATGCGGCACTACTCATATGTGTGTGCTATGACAGGTGCTTGCATTATGTGATCATCCTTGCTTATTGGACAAGAAGGAAACATGTAGTTTGTTTAGGTACGTATTTATCATAATCAGATGAATTTACCATTGTTTTGGCCTAGATCAACACCTTATTATTATTATTTGCTACTGATTTGTTACAGTGCCGATTCAATAAAGCGAGCATTGACGATATTGGACCAAATGCCTGGAAGAGCTACAGGTGCCTATAGTCACAGTCAGGTAACTCATCCGTAGGTCATGTAACTTAAATGTTCTCCTTATACACACGGGATATGTAAAGTCAAGGCGTCAATATTTAACCTTTTCTGATAACATATCAGGGTATTAAGGGATTACGTGATACTATTGCTGCTGGCATAGAAGCACGCGATGGTTTTCCTGCTGATCCAAGCGATCTTTTCTTGACAGATGGTGCAAGTCCAGGGTAAATTCTCTTGCTCTTTTATTTTTGCAGAAACATTTATAAAGATATACGCGCATGTCTAATTGATCTACTTTATGATTACCTTGATAGGTCCATATGATGATGCAGTTATTAATAAGATCAGAGAATGATGGAATTTTATGTCCCATCCCTCAGTACCCTCTTTACTCTGCTTCCATTGCCCTTCACGGTGGCACTCTTGTACGTATGATTGTTTTTACCTGCAACTAAATTCTATAAATAGAACTAACACTTTTCATTTTTACAGGTTCGTTATTATCTTGATGAAGCAACAGGTTGGGGACTTGAGATATCTGAACTCAGTAAGCAGTTGGAAGCTGCGAGACAAAAGGGTATTACTGTTAGGGCATTGGTTGTTATCAATCCAGGAAACCCAACAGGGCAGGTAAAATATATAGTATGTACGCAACCATGTGTACATTTCTGGTTTTAATCAATTACCATCAACTCTTGTCGATACTATATAGGTTCTTGCTGAGGAAAACCAACGACAAATCGTGGACTTCTGCAAGAAAGAAGGTTTGGTTCTTTTAGCTGACGAGGTAAAGAATCTCACCAAGTTAACAATATGAGTTCATTGATACTGAGTGAGATAACATAAATGCAATAAACGCACTTTTGCAGGTATACCAAGAGAATGTATATGCACCTGACAAGAAATTTAACTCATTCAAGAAGATATGCCGTTCTATGGGATATGGTGACAAGGATATCGCTTTGGTTTCTTTTCAATCGGTCTCTAAAGGTACATCGGTTTGCTAAATGTCTGAATGAAATAACACAAAGGTAAATTGTTCAACTAAAGGTCTGTTTCACAGGATATCACGGTGAGTGTGGGAAAAGAGGCGGTTACATGGAGGTAACTGGTTTTAGTCCCGAGGTTAGGGATCAATTTTACAAGATGGCATCTGTAAATCTCTGTTCAAATATTTCGGGACAAATTCTTGCAAGTCTTGTCATGAGCCCTCCTAAGGTTTACTTAGCTTCTTCTCTGTATATACACACACACACACACACACACACACACACACAAAAAAAAGGATGATACATATCCACACCCACAGACACATTAGTAAGCCATGAATGTCCGACATGTGTTGATACTTAATATATAGTGGATATTATCGCATGGTGACTCATGCATACATACAGGTGGGAGATGAATCCTATGATTCTTATTTTTCTGAGCGAGATGGAATCCTGAAATCATTGGCAAGACGTGCTAAGGTCAGTTCAATTTAAGAAATTAGGATTCGGAAATAATTGAGGCTTGTTGCAGATTGAATTATCTGAATTTGCTATATTAGTTTTAATTCTTTATATGCAACGATAGACATTGGAAGATGCTTTCAATGGCTTAGAGGGTGTTACTTGCAACAAAGCAGAGGGCGCTATGTACCTCTTTCCGCGCATTCAACTGCCAAAGAAAGCAATAAAAGCAGCAGAGGAGGCTAAAAAAGCAGCAGACGCATACTATGCTATCCGCCTCCTTAAAGATACTGGTGTTGTCGTGGTTCCTGGAAGCGGTTTTGGTCAGGTAAGAATTACTAAACTTGTGATCTCAATTCGGTTTTAATAGACTTCAGGCAGTTGTTTCTGAATGGTTCATTATAATTTATGTGACAGGTCGCAGGAACGTGGCATTTTAGGTGTACAGTTTTGCCCCAAGAGGAAAAAATTCCAGCCATAATTTCACGGTTGACAGATTTCCACAAGAAGTTCATGGATGAATATCGTGATTAGATGGTGTCTTCACCAATTTCCACAACAAGTTCATGGACGAAAATCATGTTCAGATGGTGTTTTTGCCACATTTTGGGATAAAATTGACTACTTCAGAACAAACTTTAAATAAGCTTTAGTCGTGTTAGCGTACAAGTAAACCTTGTTACTTGATGAGAGGAAGTGTGTCACCTCGGCTATCTATAAATATAAAAGAATCGAAATTTTTTAGCCTTTCTTTCATCCTTGAATAGATTCTACTCTGTCGAATGAAAAGATACTGATATTTCCATATATATGCAGACTAAATCTATATGATATGTAATGAGTCAAAGACTTCGTTAGTATGATCCACATTTCTCAGAGGATTAAAAGATACCCAGAAATCCAGCTTTTACTATTTTACATGAGCATTTCTAGTTGACAAAACCCGTTTAGAGCTCGATAATGTAGATGTGGTATCCTTTTCTTGCCGAAATTTCCAATGATAAGAAGACGGAAGCTGTTAAGAGACTCCTAGACACATTATAATCCTTTTCGAGACCAATGAACTGCTGATACTTCACTTCCGCCTTCCATTGGTATAAGAAAACTAGGGAGGCATTAAAAGGGCTAACACAGTTATGCATGCGTCATATCAAAATTTTATACTTGGTAAAAGAAAGTCTAATAATAACATAACCATCACACTTTGCAATGAAGAAACTGCCTGGTTCGTTGAAACATTCTTCAGAGTTTTAAAACAAGTTCTACAACTCCACGATTTCATCAAAAACATAAAAATTACCATGTGTTCAAATGCCATACTTAATGAAAATAAGGATAAATCTCAGCAATTTAGTACAGAATACATGTTGAAGGAAACCAAATGAAGTGTCTACAACTTGTCACTAAGACTCAAAGTTTATAGGCGACCGATAACAGCTTCAACCTCAGCTGGGGTGTACAAGTGATAAGTAGGAGCAACCTTAGCGATATCCACATTATTGGGAGTCACCTGAAGTAAAAATAAGTGTTCGGTAAGAATTAGTTGCTAACAAAGCACCATGAGGAGACAATATATCCGATGGTTCTAAGCAAGTTAGAATTAGATTAGCATGGTAGAAAAAGAAATATCGATGCTCTTAACAAGACTGGAACTAGATTAGCAAGAGGCTAGATAAACAATGCATCACAAATAACAACCATTTGCATCAAGTGGCTGCGCCAAAAATACACAGCTTTTGCAAAACAGAAATCACAAAGTACTGACCTTTTCTTCCATGACTTGCTTCAAGATGGAAAGAGCAATTGTTTCAGCTTCTTTTAGTGTCAAGTCCTGCAAATATCCATATGAAAGCAATCACAGTCAGCAACCAAGCATCTAGGTCAAAGACATTAAGGATAATAAAAGAAAATGAACACTCTCGTCACCTTGTTATATTGCTCCTGGAGAGAGCTGTCAGCACCTTCAGAGCCTGAGCCTATAGCTTTTCCATTGCATTGCCAAAATGTGCCTGAGGGATCCGTATAGTATCTGCAGATAACAGTCTACTTAGTACTTACCCTGACAAACCTAATATGCTTATTCACATGAGCAGAATAAAAGAATTCCTGATACTACCATAAATATGTACTTCTTAGTGAAAGCAAAGTTATATACATGGAGACCTTTCACTAGTTATAACACCTTATGACCACCAATGATTCAAAGTTTCAAACTAACTACAAAGAAGCCTATAGCAGTTATGATTTAGGTTTTTCATCAATAGTTCAATACCTAAAATGAAACACCGATTCATGAAAGTTGTGACTATTGTAGAAGCCAACAATCTTTGTTGCAAATATTCAATATTAGTTAACAAGCTACCTCATCATGGTTCACCTAATGTGTGTGCGCGCGCATGTGTGTATACAGATTTCTTAATACACTTAGGAACTCATGTACCTTGTACGCAAATAAGACACAGAGAGCATACAAGGTACAGAACTGAGAACGCTTCTCTAGTTTTATTGTTAAATTAAATGTTTGTTTTACTTTATATGCAGAGGTGCAGAGGCGTAGAGCCAAATCATAATACATAATGATACAACCCAAAAAGAATAGTTGGTACTTACAGACTGGGACCATTTTCATCATGGCCTGCAATAAGAAGAGATACCCCAAAAGGCCGAGACTGCGAAAAGATGGAAATATAAAGATATTAGTTGGTGACAATCACATAGAGAAGGTGAATAGCATTTGAACTACATCATCACAGCCAAGGATGGACCTTTGTGGAGGCAGTGTAAATTAAGTATAAGTTTAGGGATAATATATTAAAAAACCATTACCACCTCTCAAATATTAGGAAACGGATACTTTTTGATGTTTTATGATTCTTTATATTCTCTTACTATTCTGATCGTTAGATATATTCAATAATAATAATAAATTATGTTTGAGCCCTCCCAATAAAAATGTTCAAGTTCCGTTAGTGATCACAGCTACACATATCACAGATGTTGGCAATACCACAACAATCAACACAATTAACCCTACTAGAACCAAAAATGCCTTCCATATCCACTAAGTTGCCTAACAAAGAGCCTAGCTCTTGTTGGACTATAGCATCTTAAATAGATTGCATAAGGAAACCATTATTGAATATAACCAAAACAGAATTATTATAATCAGACTCGTGTACAAATGATACTAGCTGAAGCATAGACGATGAGCAAATTGTTGGAAAGCGCATTTAATACTAATAAGTTGGAAGTACTAACCATAGATTCTTCCTCTCCTTCACCAAATCGCAGTGCCAGATCGCACAGGGCTTGGGTGGTGGACTCAACAGTCATTGGCTCACCATAGGAAAACCTATGATTCTGAAGCAAGAAAAAGATCAATCAATACTAATGTAGAACTAATGGTTAGTAACAATATAGTGAGGGATGCTCATGTCACCTGAGTCTCAACTCGTGCATGCTCAACGAGTGTACGCGCATCTGCAATTAATCCACTCATGGCACAGCCAATGTGCTCGTCGATTTCCATAATCTTCTCCACACTACTAGGCTCCTGCAACAACAGACCATAAGCGTGACTTTAATATCAATGAAGTAAAGAATGTATCAAGCAAAAAAAGGCAGTACAGCCAGACCAGGCATCAATATTTCCCACATTTCATGAGTGTCATAAAGACTATATATCTATTGATTCTATTCTACATCGTAACTTTAAGATCCAAGTTTATGCAGCCACCAAGTGTTGCGACTTTTAAAATTCATGACTTATTTAAAAACTTGCAAACAGATTGAGCACGAACTCACAAATCAGTACACGTAATTTAATACACATATCTGAAAGAAAAATCGCAATATTGCCCATAAACCTACATTTATCATGTTCAGTTTCTATGCAACAGTAATACACTAATACCCATTCATGACGCAATGAATTCTGCAGAAGCACTCAACAATTCTAAAAGTATATCCTGTTTAAAGTTTTAGAATGAGCTTGCTGTAAACCTAAAAGAGACACTAACGTCTTAATTTAGATACTCATACACTTCCTTTCAAGCGTTTCAGGTAACTTCCAACAAAGATTTCTACCCACGTGCCATTCACAATATTTAGTTTAAAATCCGAGCCCTTATATACTAGTATGACTGATTGTATCCTAATTTTGTAACCTAAGAAAGGCGCAAACTAAATTATATAATATGATTGTAGGTACAAATATGAAGCGCAACACAAAGGCAAGTATTATATACCAAGAGTGGGGAGGTGATTCGCTTTTCAACAGCGAGAACAACGCCTTCCTTGGTCTTCAACCCGATGGCTGTCGAACCCAACTGACATATGAATCAAACATTTCCTCAATATTTATCCATAAAACTAAACCTGAAACAAAACTAAAAGCAGAAAATTAAATAAAAAAGATGATGATACCTTGATGGCCTCAATAGCATACTCAACCTGAAACAAACGACCTTCTGGAGAGAAGGTGTTGACACCCCTATCGTACTCAGTCCTAAAATCATCATCATCAAAACAGTATATTAACAAGGGCTCATTGTGTTTTCCCCAAATTATTGAAAAATTTGTTAATGTTATTTTAGTTACCTTGTTAGAAACATCTTGTAGGATTAATAGATCTCTTTCTCTGCAATTAATTAATTTAGTACTAAACAACAGATTGCAATTCTAAAAACAAAAACGTATTATTCATTAAACACAAAACTAATTACCTGTTCGATTTGGCGATTGATTGATTGTGTGTTTGGTAAGTGTTTTTATTGTTCGACTACAAACAAAGCCTTCTTGGGAAGCAAGATAGCTGCCTACTTTGTTAACCGGATCGGATTTACCCGACCCAACTGTCGTATTTAGCAGCTTTTAGAAGCCCAACTATCTCTTATTGGACTCAACACCCCAATTACTTACTTTCGGTCCACCTTTTTTTTATCACAAAACTCACTAATATGCTTTGATGGACCTAGGGGTGTTCACGGATTGGGTAATATCGCATGAATCAAAAGCGAAACCGAACAAGGCAGAAAATAAGCGAACCGAATTTGTGACCGAACCGAATTGGTCAAAACCGAACAGAACCGAACTAAATATTTGGTTATCGGGTTGGATATGGTTTTAGCGATGAAAATCACCAAATTCATATAAAATATATATTTTTCTATGTATATATATGAAAAAAATCACTAAAACTCATTTTAGTATAAATATGACATGATTTAAGCTTGAAAAAAATATTTTGTGCTAAAAATATATATAATTAAATAAAAAAATAATTAAAATTATGTAATTCGGGTTATTCGGTTCGGTTTTCGGTTATTCGGTTCGGTTTTCGGTTCGGTTGAATCAAATTTAATTTCGGTTCGGTTCGGTTTTCGGTTATACCCAGAAAAAAAAATTAACCGAACTAACCGAACCGAATAAACCGAATAACCCGATAACCGAACCGATGAACACCCCTAGTTGGACCGGACCCAACACATTTCGATCCAGTACTCAGTACCGTATATATCTTTTGACTTAATAATTTGAGGTCATATACGGTAGCTCTTCAACTTTTGACTTCTCACATTCATGAAGATCATTTACCAACTCGGTCACCCTTGGCGGTCTATATAAGTTAGACCCTCCTATTTCTCACTTTTGTCTTTTTTATCAACAATATTATCGTTTTCGTTTCCCTAAAGTTACACTTTACACCCTCCTATTTCTCACTTTTGTCTTTTTTATCCACTTTTTTTTATCTCCGTCAACCACCGCCCCCCCGTCGTGGCCTCCGTGATGGTGATTCGGTTGGGATAATCATGTCAAAGGTCTGCAAAAACAAGGTCGCGTGACAACCACGTGGTGCTTGTGATTGGTGCTTGTGGGTTTGTGGGGCGCATGTTGCGATCAATTTGAAGAAAATAGGTGATGGTGTTGTTGGTATTGATAATTTTAATAATTATTATGATGTTAGGTTAAAGAAAATGAGGAAATTGCATTTGCTTGATAAAAATGGTGTTTTGTTATTGATCTTTGTTATTAATGATGTGGTTATGTTGAAAAAGGTTTTCGGGATGGTTCGGTTTAGTCATGTTCTTCGTTTGGTCTTTCAGGTGGTGTTAGGTATGTTATGGTTAATCCCGATAGTTATATTAAGTCGAATATTAACGGGTTTGTGAATTGGTTGGAAATGGTCAAGTCGTTAAATCCATGACTGCGGTTGTTTGGGCGTCTAGTAGTTTGGTTTATGGGTTGAATACTAAAGTACCCTTTTGGAAAAGGATAGGGTGATCGACTGCAGTCTTCTGTGACTACTAAGAAAGCCGGTGAGGAGATTGCGCATACTTATAATCATATTTACGGGTTGTCGATTCTTGGGTTGAGGTTTTCACGGTTTATGGGCCTTGGGGTAGGCGGATATGGCTTATTTATTTTTACTAAGGATATATTGAAACGAAGGATGATTTCAATATTTGAAAGGCTGAGCACGCTGTTGTCATGAGGATTTTACTTATATTGATGATATTGTGAAGGGTTGTTTGTCGGCTATTGATCTGCGAAGAAGAGTACAGTGGTGGTGGGAAGAAGAAGGGTGAGGCTCGACTTAGGATTATTAATTTGGGGAATCGTCTCGGTTTACATTAATAAGTTAGTTAGTGTTTTGGAGAAGTTGTTGAAAGTGAAAGCTAAGAAGAAAGTGGTTTTGATGCCTTGAAATGGTGATGTGCCTTTTACTCATGCCAATATTAGTTTGGCGTAAGGAGCTTGGGTATAGGCCGACTCTTGATTTGGAAGCGGGGTTGAAGAAGTTTGTGAAGTGGTATCTTGAGTATTACGGTGGAAATAAGAAGAGCTTGTATTGAATAAAGTCGAAGATAATGGACGGGTTAACCTATGAACCCCTTTTTCGATAAGATATAATCTTCCGTAATGTTTGGTTAAGTGATTTGTATGCATTCTTTTTTAGGGGATGTGTGTTAGATTACTTCTAACACTTTAGTGGAAGAAAGACTTTAGATTGTACAGTCTGTTGACTTAGTTCCATTCAGATTTGTACTAACTAGTGGATTTCATTATTTCCTTATCTATTTTTAGCTTTAGAATTACTTTTTTTTTGTGCAAAGGTGAGAATATTTATATAACCTCCAAATATGTACAAACATAAAGATAGGAAAACAAGATTTGGACATCTCCCAAATCTCAATCTGAAAAACAACTATCGACAACTATACAAGCTTTATCGATATCGGACCTTACTAAAATGTCTAAAAGAACCAGCAACTTGGATTACTAGACCAACATCCAGACTTCATCAGAAACACATACTTCTTGCACAATACAACTTGTTAATACTCACCTTTAAAGCACCACCATCTAGCTACATTTCCTCTATTCCATTTTATTAAGCTTTAGAATTACTTGAATAAAGTAGCTTTTGAGTTTTTCTGTCTTAGTTTTCATTGGTTGAATTTAAAGTTGCATGTCATGCGTTTTATGGAACTATGATGATACGCAAACAATTATCTTGAGTAATAAAGCTCATGGCAAAGCGGGGCAAGAGTGGACGACAATACAATCTTCCAACTGCCGACGAGGTTGCTGGACTTATCGTAGGCGACTTGGATGCATGCGCAGAAGATAGGGACATTGTGATAGAAAAGTTTGGTGAAGGTTTGCAGCGTATCAACATTTTTCATCCTATGTACCTTCCCTTGCAATACCCTTTGTTGATGCCTTCTGCGCAAGATGGGTATTATTTAGAATACCACGAGAAAAATAAATCGGGACAACCAAGAATCGAAAAGAATGATAAAGCAGTTACTATGCGTGAGTGGTTTGCCTATCAGATACAGGATCGCCGGAATACAGAGAATTTATTCATACGTGAAGGTCGTTTGTTCCAGCAATTTCTTGTGGATAGCTTCGCCATGGTTGAGAGAGAGCGTATGTTTTTCCATCGTTCCAAACAGTATAAACTAAGGTGTGATACGTATTCAAATGTGCGTCAAAGCGTCGCATAAGGAAATACCGACCCGTCCACGGTTGGAAAGCCTATCATTTGCCTTCTTCTTTCACCGGTGGACCACGGTACATGCAAAATGTTATATGGATGCCATGGCATTGTGTAGGTGGTATGGTTGTCGGTTGTTTATAACGATCACATGCAACCCTAAATGGCGAGATTGAAAGATATATCGAGCATAAGCTTTCATCTGCAGATCAACGATGTGGTATCTCGAGTTTTAAAATGAAACTCAATCAGCTGATGAAGGATATCAAAGAGTTGCGTTTGTTCGGAGGTGTTCAAGCAGGTACGTTCTTTACTTATAGGGCACACCACATTCATCAACATTATAGTCTTATACGAAACGTGTATAATTAGAATTACAACTGATATTATGTTTATTTCAACAATATTGTGCGGTTGTATACACGTTAATTTCAAAAGAGGGCTTCCACACGCACATGTTTGTTTGTTTCTACATAAGGATGACAAAGCGCCAAGCGCCGAATATATTGACAAACACATATCCGTGAGATACCAGACCAAAATGAGGATCCCGATCTACACAAGTTAGTTTCCGATTTTATGATGCATGGCCCATGTGGTGTTGACGACCCAAATCAGGTTTACATGGATGATGGTAGATGTACGAAACACTTCCCTAAAAGGTTTATGCAACACAACTATGTTGACTCGGAAGGCTACCCTGTATATAGAAGACGTGATAACGGGATCCATGTTGTTAAGAGTGGACATAAGTTGCACAACGGTTTTGTTATTCCGTATAACGTTGTGTTATTGAAACGTTACCAATGCCACATCAATGTTGAATGGTGCAATCAGGCGGGATCAATAAAATATTTGTTTAAATACATAAACAAAGGTCCTGATAGAGTATCAGCACAGTTGTATGAACCAAAGAACAACGGAAGGCGGTCAACAAATTCATAAACACGTTGGCGAGATTAAGGCGTTCTATGATTGTATGTACATATGCGCTTGTGAAGCCGCATGGAGAATATTTGGATTCGAGATAAATTATAGAACACCAAATGTCGAACGTCTCTCATTTCATCTCGGCGACCACCCGGTTGTATTTGGTGAGAACTCGACCTTGAAACCGTTATTCACAAACCAGCGGTTGGTGCTTATGTTCGAATCATGGATGCATATGAGCGAAATGTATCCATCGTGAGGGAGTTAACATATCTTGAGTTTCCTACAAAATTTGTATGGAATCTTGCAAAAGAACGTGGACACATAGGAAGAAACAATATGCAATTGGCGAAATTCATAATGTGCCGGTCTCGGTAGTGAAGGTTACTATTGCCGGATGCTACTAAATAGTCAAAAGGTTGTCGAAATCGGCGAGATAAGGAAAATCCACGGTGTAGTTTATCCTACTTACAAAGATGCTCGCTACATAGCGTGACTTTTAGATGACGACAAGGAACATATTGAGGGTATTAAAGAGGCAGCCCATTGGTCCTCTGCTTGAGCATTTTTGCGACCTTTTGTTACATTATTGTCCCAAAAGAGCTTGACACACCATTGACAGTTTGGTTGCAAACTTGGCATTTGCTATCGAAGATGTCGAGTACAAGAGAAGAATTCTTTCAGCATTCGGTATAACCACCAACTTACCTTTGTTACTAACTTTTATATAAATTTATACATGAATGGAAATGGTTAATTATTACAAATTAGTGATTTATCATCCCTGTTAAAAGACCATGTTTTTGCAAGTCACCTCAACAAAAAAATTATCTACTGATTCTTAGGATATGTGTGTTAGTCTATAAATATCGTACAATGCTCACTATTTTTGACAACTGTTATTTGCATACATAAGCTACGCCTCATATATGGCTATTTTGATACAGGTTTACGACTAAGCGACGACGAGAAAAAGAATGTTTGTTTGTTCTATATCGAACAACGTATGCGCTCAAGAGGCACCACTTTGAAAGCTTTTCCAGAACTTCCTTATCCATATGAGACTTACATGGCCGACTTTGGTAACAGGCTAATCTTTGCTAAGAGAGATTATAATCCATCAGAGTTACAGGCTGAATACGAGACTTTATATGCCGCGTTAACCACGGAACAGAGAAATGTATATGACACCATCATGACTTCCGTTACAAATGGTAGAGGAGGAAATTATTTTGTATACGGATACGGAGGGACGGTAAGACATATTTATGGAAAACCCTTCTGCAGGGATTAGAAGAAATGGTGACATAGTCATAAGCGTTGCATCAGTGGCATTGCATCTTTATTGATGTCGGTGGACGGATTGCTCATTCGAGGTTTCATATTCCGATAAATATTGATGAGACTTCTACGTGCTCAATAACTCCATAAAGTGACTTGGGCATGTTGTTGAAGAAATGCAAGCTTATTATTTGGGATGAGGCTCCCATGACAAATAAGTCGTGCTTTGAGGCTTTAGATAGGTCCTTGAGAGATATCTTGCGTGAAACAGTCGACACTTTTGATCGCCCTTTGGTAATATGACTATAGTATTTGGCGGTGATTTTAGGCGAGTCTTGCCGTTATTCAAAAGGTTCCGGCAAGACATTGTTAATGCATCTTTAAAACAATCGTACTTGTGGGATCATTGCAAAGTGTTAAAATTAACCGCTAATATGCGCCTTACGGTTGGATCACGGCCTGAGGATGTAGCTGAGATAAAGGAATTTGTCGAATGGATATTGAAAGTAGGAGATGGAGATGTTGGAGGACAACACGACGGAGAGGTTTTGATAGATATACCTGAAGATATTCTAATACATGAAACTAATGATCCCGTACAATCTATTATATATTTCACTTACCCAAACATTTTGGATAACATAGGTGATCCGTCTTACTTCCATGAAAAGGCCATTCTTGCTCCAACCATTGAAGTGGTTGACAGTATTAACGATCATTTTCTTCAAACCTTTCCTGGTGAAGAAATGGTTTATCTTAGTTGTGACAACATAGATAAAACTGACCGTGGTGGTGCTATAGACCAAGCCGTCTTTTCACCTGAATTTATCAACGGTTTAAAATTTTTGGGTATCCCAAACCATAGGCTCGCATTGAAGGTCGGTGTCCCGATAATGTTGTTGAGAAACATTAATCAATCACAAGGTTTATGTAATGGGACAAGGCTTCAAGTGACTAAATTAATGCGTGCCTCTATTCAAGCCAAAATAATTAACGGAACACATTTTAGCAATACGGTTATACTTCCAAGGTTGAAAATTACTCCATCGGATAAACGTTTACCACTCAAGATCGTGCGCAAACAATTTCCTGTGTCAGTTTCTTTTGCCATGACGATAAACAAGAGCCAAGGACAATCACTTTCGAAAGTTGGTTTATACCTACCACGTCTGCTTTCACACACGGACAATTATATGTGGCTCTTTCACGCGTAAAAGCAAAAAGGGTTTGAAGGTTGTTATTTACGATGCCGATCGTAATTTATTAAAGACTACTACAAATGTAGTCTATAAAGAGGTTCTTCACGGTCTTTGATCAGTTATCAACAGGTATGTTCGGATATTCACTTAATGTGATACGAATTTGTTTTTTACATGTTTATTGTAATTTACACAAATGTTTTACTTACACATTATTTTCATGGTTTGTTAGGTTCTCGACGAATTTGTATTGCCTTACCAATTCATCTACTTCCCACTACATACGCTTGATTTTTGAAGGCTGTCAAGATTGAAGACCACTTGAATGGTTGTTTATTACATTATTACTTACAATAATTGTACTCTATATTGTACTTAAATAACAGATTCACTATTTGTTTTCTTTCATTATTTTTCTTATTTTGTTTACATACTAATTTTTTCTTTTGCAACATTTTTTTCCTCTTATTACTTTTATTATCATCTCATTTATATTTTTTTTAAAACATAACCCGGTGTCAACGGGTCTTATAAGCTAGTAAGAAGAAAAACAAAAATAAAAGAGTGAGAAGTGTTTATGACCATACATTTCAAATAAGAGAGAGAAAATTAAGGGGAGATGCATTAGTTTTTATAGGTGCATCTAAATATGCGATTATGGTTCCTTCTTACTCTTCTTATTTTCATTTTATTTATCATTTGATCTTAAGTCATACTTAATTATGCTTATGGTTCAATGAAAAGCAGGATGGTGAAGCATATAAATATACATAATTATACTTCATTTTGCTCGTGCATTAATGATTATAAAATTAAACATTATAGCATGTAGGACATGTATAAGTTGCACTCGATTAATTTGAAACCGAGAAAATTTCATATTTACCCAATTTTTTGAACAACATGTTTACCCAAATCATAAGTCATAAATTTCATGTTTACCCAAAACACAAGTGTTAAAATATAACTCAATCGGAACAAATAAGTCCATGGATTGACTTTGTCACTTTCTAGTTTTCGATTATGTTTTGGTGAGAGTTGGGAGATTGATAGCGAAGGAATAGAAGATGGAGGGCTAAAGATGTCAAGATGAAACTAGGTTGGTGGAGTGGTATATATATATATATATAAAAAAAAAAAAAAAAAAAGACAAGTTGTGTCTTATTCATAATCTGCTATCCTTTTACATCTATGATTGATACTCTCTCATTCTTTTGTAAACCCTAGCTTTGTTATTGATCACCTTGATCAAGCACTCTGTTGTTGTTCTTATTACTTTATTGAGATCAAGCAAATTATGTTGTACTTGTTGTTAACTGATTGAGATCAGTTTAGTGTATTGATTTGATTTCTTGGAGTAATAAAGTCTGTTTTTTGAGGGTTTAATTGTGTTTCTTTACATGGTATCAAAGCAAGGCTGTTTAACCTTGCTCTAAAAATATTTTCTGGAAAAATATGGTTTTGAAACAAATTGGGGATTTTCTAAATACTTTTATATCTTTCAATTAACTTGTGTTAGTTGATAGATCTAGTGTTTGATTGGTCATATTTAAAAGATTTTGTTAAATGCTTAATTTTTGAAAAATTAGGGTTTGGATAATTTGAAGTTTTTGTTCTCTAAAGGCTTATGTGGTTGATTAAATCAGTTTAATCAATAGATATGGTGTTCTTTGGTTGTTTGGAAGTGATTCTGGGTGGTTTGCCTAATTTGGAGAAATTAGGGTTTGTTGATTTTTGGATATGGGTTGGTATCTGCTATATCCCTTGACTAAGTGAATCAATGGTGTAATAGGTCTATTAAGTTGCTGTTTCTTTTTGCATGCACTGTAACATCTCTCACGATCTCTTTTTAATTTTTGTTTTTATTTTCTTGCAATAGATTGCTGGATGATAAGATTGAGACAAAGTGGAAGTTAAGGATTGATTGTTGTGGTGTTTTTGTGTATTATTTGATTTATTTTTGTTTATTATTGATTGATTTACTTGTGTGCGCTCTTGATCTACCACTTAAGTGGCAAGGAAAGCCTAAGAACTACCCTTTCTCCCTTTCTTGTGTGTTTGTTTTGTGTAATTGCTTGTAATCATGTATATTCATTTGCTACACCTCACGGTTCTATTCATGTCCCTACACCTCCGGTTACATTCATGGTGATGATGGTATTTTGATCATCCTTACTCTAATAAGTATATTGGATTTAAGTCACCCATTGCATTTACACCCTAATGACTCGCTAATTTAATTGTGATATCTGTTAAACTTAAAGGCGAAAACTATAATGTTTGATCTTGTGAAATGCTTTTGGCTTTATAGGGTAAAAATAAAACTGGTTTCAGTGATGGGACTTGCACAAACTCACATACTGTTGAGTTTTAGGAAGATAGTGGGATAGGGTAAATGTTGTTATTCTTGGGTGGATTTGAATTCTATATATCAGAGGAGTTATTTTTAGGCAATTTTGTTCTAAAAAAACCTCTGATGTTTGGATTGAACTACAAAAAACTTTTGATAGGGTTGATGGTTCTGTTACTTTTAACCTACACCATAAAATTAACTCTTTATCCCAAAATGGTTCTAGTAATCTTGAGTATTTTAATAAGTTGAGTACCACATGGAAGCTGTTTGATGCTCTTTTGAAGCGCCTAGGTGTACATGTCATGCATCCGAGGGTTTTAAAAACATAATCAACTTATGAAATTAATGCAGTTCTTAATGGGGTTAGATGATTCATATATATGCAAATAAGGAGTAATATTTTGTCTAGAGACCCTCCACCTGATTAGGAATGGCAATGGGGTGGGTTTGGGGCGGGCCGGCCATCCCCATCCCCAAACCCGATTACATATATCATCCGCAAACCCGCCCCAATCCCCATTGGGGGTCTTATCGGGGCGCCCCGTCGGGTCTGCCAAATGCTTCATTTATGCACCTCGCCAGAAGTTGTGTAAGCCACCTTTACTTTTGCAAAAGCTATTGTAGACATTGGAATCATGGTGGCGTTCTCTGTAACATCTCTGTTGGGGGTAAGACTCGTAAAAACACTAAAATCCAAAAACTCATCAACCCCACCACTTCAGGCTATGTTACCGCTTCTTTTCCGGTGGAGTACTAGAGCCTGGTGCCGCCTCCATCGGTGGATGCTGCAGGAAATGTGATGGTTCTGCTTGAAGAAAATGGGGTTATTAAGCAAAGACACTATATTAACTGACACAAAAAGGCCAAACACAATCCTCAAACCCATCAAACCCCAAAAGTAAAAAGGCGGCACCCGCATTTCCGCAAGCGAGAACCATTTTCTTTTGATTGCGGTGGTTAATGTACCTTATCTTTTGGTTAATGGTTAAGCTGTATGGATGAAAATTTAAGAGTCAAAATACATCGCATGGTTTCTGAGTTTTGAGACCTTACATCCTCGTCATAAACTATTGGCTATTACATCCTTCGTTAGCCAACATTAGCCATTATACATCCCAGTCACTAACTCTGTTAGTCTTAGCTGGAGAAATTGTTTTGGTCTTTTACTCATCTGAGGATGTATTTTGCGATCTCTTCTTTTACATATAAGAGGATGTATTTTGCAAAATACTTTTATACTTTACTTTTTTTTTAATTCTTATTATTATTATTATTATTATTATTATTATTATTATTATTATTATTATTATTATTATTATTATTATTATTAGAGTTAACTATTTATATAAAAAACATTTTGTCGAAAATATTATAAAAATTCCAAAATTTTATAAAAATTCGAAAATTTTATAAAAAAAAATTTCAAAAATTTATAAAAATTCGAAAATTAAAAAAAAAACTCCAAAATTTTATAAAAATTCGAAAATTTTATAAAAATTTATAAAAATTTCGAAAATTTTATAAACAAATTTATTAATAATTAGAAAATTTTATAAAATATTCGATAAAATTTATATAAAACAAATTCAGTAAAAACTTTCTTTTAAAATTTTTGTTTTAAAATTTCGTGAAAATTTTATTTTTAAACTTTTTCTTTTTACGGAATTTTTATAAAAATTTCGACAAAAATTTCTTTTTCTTTTTGAATACTTTTGTGAATTTTTATAAAAATTTCGACAAAAAATTTCTTTTTCATTTTGAATACTTTTGACGGAATTTTTTATAAAAATTTCGACAAAAATTTCTTTTTCTGTTTTGAATATATTTTTTGTCGAAATTTTTATAAAAATTCGTAAAAAGAAAAAAGTTTAAAAACAAATTTTAACGAATTTAAAACAAAAAATTAAAAGAAAGTTTTTACTGAATTTGTTTTTATAAAATTTTATCGAATATTTTATAAAATTTTCGAATTATTAATAAATTTTTATAAAATTTTGAATTTTTATAAATTTTTATAAAATTTTCGAATTTTTATACAATTTTGGAATTTTTATAAAATTTTGAACTTTTATAAATTTTTTATAAAATTTTGGAATTTTTATAATATTTTCGACAAAATGTTTTTATATAAATAGTTAACTCTAATAATAATAATAATAAATGTGTTGATCTTACGGGTTCGTCGCGCTTTGGCCTTAATCGGTTTGATTGATTTTATACCGGGCGTGCGATCGGTGATCTTCTTCGGCGTAAACGAGTCAACTACGAGGCGAATGTGCGGATATTGGGTATGGGTTTCTCCCTTCTTTTTCTTCTTTTGGAGAACTTGAGAAAGATGCGATCACTTTCTCAGCGTATTCGGACGTTCTCGATGACTCGGGACATTGGGAGCGTGCGTTAGTTCATATTTTAATAGGATTGGTTTCTATTCTTTAGAGGTGTGGGGGCTCGGTTGGTTTCGAGGCCCCCACTAATCTTTAATAATCCTATGAGTTTTAATAAAAGTTTGATTTATAATAATAATAATAATAATAAGAATTAAAAAAAAAAAAAAAGTAATGTATAAAAGTATTTTGCAAAATACATCCTCTTATATGTAAAAAGAGAGCGCAAAATACATCCCTCGTATGAGTAAAAAGACCAAAATGACCTCCGCTTAGACTTAACAAGAAAACTAACGAGTTAGTGATGGGGATGTATAATGGCTAACGTCATTAACGAAGGATGTAACTAGCCAATAGTTTATGACAGGGATGTAAGGTACCAAAAATTGTAAACCACAGGGATGTATTTTGCAGTTTACTCAAAATTTAACTAATCTTTTGGTTACTTGTTATCTTGGCAATAATGACCCAAAATTGACTATCATGTTTGACTTTTACAAATGAATGTACATGCATGATATGTGCTAAAACACATATCATTTCTTTATCAAAATAGACTCAAACTAACCAAGAAAGACCCGTTTATTCTAATATTTAATGGTTTTCGATATTATCGACGTGCAGAGTGCGGATATGTCAAACACACAAAAGATAGCCAAATCGAGACAAAAACCCGAGCACGAGAGACGAAGAGTGCTAAAGCTGAGCCGGAAGGTCAGAATTAAGCATCTGCGAAGATTTCTATGCTGAGAAGATGATTTATGAAAGATATGATCAACTTTGGAGAAGTGTCAGAATCAGTCCCCCAACTTTCATAAACTGGCAGAAAGTACCCTTGAGAATCAGAATTGGCAAATTCAGTCCTTGGTTATTTGAAGAATGGCAAGATTAGCCCTTGGATTACATTTTCAGAATTACAAGTTTGATCCCTGAAAAATCAGAATTTACAAATCTCAAGTCCAAATCCAAATATTACATTTGGCCCAATACCATCCCAAGCCCATGTCCAAGACAAATCCTTATATACCCGGTACTTACCCAAGTCAACCCACCCATTAACCCCAGTCAAATTATTATTAACAATCCTAAATCTAAACGCGCCAAACAAATTTTCCCAGCTTATGAACCCTAAAATACCCCGAATCCAATTAAGCACGAATCACTATAATTGAGGGTATAATGGTACTTTCGCCTGACACATGACTGACACGTGACTGACACACAGATGCCAGCTTGGCAATCCGTGTGTCTAATACTGAGCTCTGATTGGTCCAAGGTACATGATCCAAGGGCTGCAAATTGATCTAAAGGCTGAGATGACACATGAGAAAGCACAAATGCCAAGTTCCAGATCCTTCCAAGAGGCTGAGCTCAAGTATAAATACCCCCTTGTAATCACATTATAGTTTTCTGTTCCTTTTTAGCTTATTCAAGTCTAGTTTTAGCTTATGTTTTCATCTTATCAAAAATCACAAAAAAAAAAATAAAAAATATTTTGTTACTGCTTTAATTAGTGTTAGAAATTGTTATTTTAATCATAAAAAAAAACTTATTTCACTGTTTTCAAATCATCTGCTCAGAAACTCTCACAACAGTCAACACATAGTCAAACTGCAGGATATAATAGGTGATGGAATTGGGTTGATATGAGTTGATAATCAGTTCTCGGTTTTGGTTTTATAATTTGCGTGCTTTGCAAGCCATAGTGGCTGGACCTTGGTGAGTACTAAATCCTTTCTTAATCTGTTTTAGTTGATGAATATATATTGTTTGTTTAAGTTGATTAGTATAATACTTATAGCTTATTTTCAGTTGAATTATTTTAAGTTGTTTTCATTAAAATCCATTTCTGTCTCAGTTCTGCATAATTTGCATCTGGTTACCATAGTGTTATTTTTTTGCTAGTTAGGTTAAGGGGTGTTTGCATCTGAGGTTGAGGTTTGGTTTGTGGATAATAATATCAGTTAGTTTAAGTTCATTTGGTTTATATAAACTTATTTCAGTATTCATTTAATCTCATCTATTGTGCTCATCAGTTAGTATACAAGATTATTAGTTTGCATTTTAGGTGTAGATCATCATAAGATAGCATAAACCATCATTACAATCTGTTTTTGCAACATCTAAATCCAATTTAGTCAAAGTTTGCATAACTGTGCTAAATAGTCAAAAGTGGTTTTTCACAAAAAACTTTATTGAATTTTCACAGATTCATTTTTAGCTCAAATCAGTTGAAATTGTGGGATTAATAACTTTAGTTGGTCAACTTTTGAAAAGTGAATTTTATGGAATTTTGTGAATTTTATTTAAGCCCTTAATCAGCTGCTCAATAAGCTCTTATATGCCCTGTTCACACTCAGCATATATTGAGTGTGAACCAGGCAATTTGCAAACCTTGTGCAGGTCTTGTTTTTGATCATTAGGGTATGATATTTTGTCTAGTTGATGATTACTTGTTCTCAACTTTTGGTTTTTAGTTTAGCTTATTAAATAAGCAGTTGCATTAGCTTCTAGTTGGTAGGGTAGGCTGTTTTCATTCTATATATTCAATTAAGTCAAATCTGTTTAATCAGCACTTTAAAGGTTTAGGCTAGTTGGAATTAGTTGCTTTTAGGTATTTTTAGCATAAACTAGCTTCTGTGTTCATTTGGTGCTCTTTAGTGCTCATTTGCTTAATTTGAGTGCTTATTTATAAGCACTTTGCACTACAGCCTGTTTTTCTTGCACACTAGCATTAGTTTCAGTATTCATGTGAATTCTTCGTGATATGGTGTTTGGATGAATTTGTGATTTCAATTGATGTTTGAATTCTGATTGAGTTATGAATAGTAGCTTTTTGTTTTATATAAGTGTTTGACAACATAGGTAGCTTTATTAGTGATCATAAAGTGTAAAATGATATAAAAGCTAGAACGCTTCTTCAAGCAGCTTTTGAAAAGTAACGTTTTAAGGAAAAACAAAATGCTAAACAGTCCTTGCCAAACAAACTTTCAATTCTATACGCTTTTAAAAGCTTCTTGCCGAACATGCCCTAAACTAGTGAAGATAGTCGGTTGCTGTATTTATAGTTATCATTGGTATTCGTGACTTCTGAATTTTTTGTCTGATGTGATGTTGTTTGACACTGCTGTTGGTATAGCTTAAGATGGTAACAACAAGGTCAAATAAAGTGACGTTGCTTGACACTGCCGACGGTTTATTATACTGTCATCACTGCCACAAGAGACAAGAGGTTGCCTTAACCTGCCTCAATTGTGGACTAAACTTCTGCGGTCGTGCTCTCAAGGATAACTACCAGCTTGTTAAAGACCCAGTCACCGGTTGGCCTTGCCCAAGATGCACCCGTGTGTGCTACTGCGATATCTGCAATGCCCAATACGCAAAGGTACTCACCAAAACATGGTTTTATTTTTGTTTCATAATCAGTGGGTGGTTCATTTCAACTCACTTGTTTCTTAAATACTGTTTTGTAACATGTGAAAAAGTATCCTTCTACTCATATCGCTGAGAGTTCCGGGGCTAGTTCAAACTCTATTGCTTCGGATGCTGGGAAGAGTCGTTTTGAGGTTACTTTAAATCCTCTTTATCTTTTATTCAATTTCAGTTTGTGCAGAAACAAAAAAGAAAATTACCCTACATTTAGATTGGCGGGTTGGGTGATATCTCAAAAACCACTTCTTTTTGATATGGGTTGGGTCAGGTTGGAGTTGTACAAACCCAAAACACCACTTATCCAAAAGTTTGATTTTTTCTTTTAATATTAAATAGTTAGAAGAAAAAGAGGGATAACACAATATTCATGAGATGACACAACTTGACTTCTTGGCCTGGCCTGGCCTTTCTTTTCTGACGTGGATGCTTACATGGCACTAAACCCTCTCTTAACCGGTTGCAAGTCACCTTGACCCGCTTTATACAAAGTGTGTAAGTTAAGTGACACAAGTATGACTTTGGTAATAATATGGTGACTTACTTGTGGTAAAATAATGAAGAGTAGGAAAAGTATGTAAGTAGTGCTCTGATAAGATTGTTTTAAATAGGGAGACGGTGGCAAAACCTAGGAGATGGTAAGGTGTTTGTATTTTTTAAAAGTCATAAAAGAGCAAAAGTACAACTTGTTGATTGTTGATTGTGATCATAAAAGAGCAAAACCTAGGAGATGATAAGATTGTTTTAAATTGGATTTACCAACTTAATCCCACCTTAGACAAAGACTTAGAACTAGCCATCACCAGTACCTGCTGAGAGCCTGAGACAATATACATTTTTCACAAATTATACACTAATTAATAAGTTAAGTATATCTGACATGTTTATAGCTTAACGCAGTTTTCTAATCATCAACCATAGATGTTAATTTTATATTCCGTAGAGGTTTTGAAACAATACCTGACACTAATTGCTCTCTTAATTCTATGATGATGTGGTATTTAAAATATAAAACGCCGCCTTAATGCCAGAATTATTAAGGATGCTTTTGTTCAGTTTGGATTTATGGTTTTTATTTGCAGGATCTGAGCAATCAAGTTTCTGATACACTTCCTAGTGATGTTCCTGGTCGTGAAGTGTCTGTCCAGGAAAAGATATGGGTGACCGTTAGATTGCGTCCATTGACACCAAAAGAGGCATCTTCTAAAGATTTTAGTGCTTGGTTTTGCATTGAAGATAGATCTATTGTTTCAAGAAATCAAGATCCTCCGATCTACATTTTTGGTACAACACAATATATTAATTGAACGTTGTTTAGATTCAGAAGAACATCAGGATCTTTGATTTTCTACTTATAATTTGTATTGGAAATACAATTATCGGTTACCTGAATTTGATATATACTTATTGTTGATGTGTTTTGACCAGATAAAGTTTTTAGCGAGTCGTGCCAAGATAAGGAGATATATGAAGAAGGGGCTAGAGATATTGCCCTCTCTGCTATGAAAGGGTTTAATGGTATAATCTTTCATCCTATCACTTGTTTCCTTATCACACATCTATACTTTTATATTATATTTTTGATTTTGATTATTTGCAGCAACGGTAATGGCTTATGGTCAAAGCAGCAGTGGCAAGACATTTACCATGAGTGGAATAACGGAAAATGTTATCCGTGACATTTATGCCCATATTTCAGAAGTGCGTGAACATTCTTCCATCTTTTCTTTTATTTTAGTTACAACTACATGTGTCTCAATGTCTTAATGACTCATATCCTAGTTTTTCTTTTTAACTATATAGGTGTTCAAATGGGTTGCAGTCATGACCCATAAAAAAGGGTCTGGTTTTGTGTGTTTTGTCCCAATAGTTCCCAAATTTTTTTTATATTAATAGTTGGTTTGCCAAACAGGATTACAAACTTTTTATATACCAAGTATTAAACATTTTAACTAGTTTTTATAATAAAATCATTTTGGAGATCTTATGCATTTAAAATATATTATGGGTGAATTTTGACCTTTTTGTTGAGATACATATAGTTTGAATTAACCTACCTTTACTTCTGTGTCTTTACAGACTGTAGAGTGTACGTTTGTGATAAGGTTTTCTGCTATTGAAATATACAATGAGGATGTATTCGATTTGAATTTGAACCGTGGTGTTTCTCGCCCTCTAGATGTATACGATGATCCTAACGATCCTGAGGTGAAGACTTAATTAAATGTTTCTGTTTTTCTGTGTTCATGTGAATTAGACTTGTTGTATTTTGTTTACATCCAGAAAGGAACGCTTGTGAAGGACCTGACTGAGATGGTGGTCAAAGATGCTCATCATCTTAGGGAGATGATTGCTGCTTGTGTAGGTAATTGACTGTTTCTCTTATATCATGATGGCATGACATGACATGACAATACACCGCATTTGCTTTCTCTGTCTTAACAACTGTGTGTTTGTATTTGTGGATGTCTTAAAGTGGACACTGAATGTTCCTTGTTCTTGATGTCTCATTATTAGATTGGGTTCTTGCAGGGAAAAGGAAAGTGGGTGAAACACATTTGAATAAGCGAAGCTCAAGATCACATCAGATATTCAAATTGGTAATCTTAACAATACTGTAATTCGACGCCTCAGTTTCATTATGCTTGTCATGTTCTTATTTATCTCATGCATGTCTCACTTTTCGCCTAAATTTTGGCGCTTGTGCAGAATAATAAAACTGTAACAAAATGTTTTAAAAACACGTTTCTCCTATCTTTACTTTTTC
>CM040244.1:283486227-283515146 GCA_022545495.1 Chrysanthemum lavandulifolium
TACAAGAAGACAATTTTCGATTTCTAGACAATTTGTTCGTCGTGTACAACTTGAGCCTAGTAGTAGTCAAAAGGGTTAAAAATTCATCTTCAAGTATTTTCCAGTATTTGAAGCTATATTTGTAAATGCAAATTTTATATATCTTCAATTTTTACCTCATCTCATACTAAGACAAAGTGTAACATAGAAATATAGGATTAAACCTTAAGCCATATACACTTCAGTAGGGCTGGTCACGGTCCAAACTTAGACCGACCCAAATCAGATTTGACCCAAAACACTAAATCAAAATGTTTAGTTCAGGTCCAGATCAGTACAGTCCAATAAAAAATATATTGATCGGTTGCATTAGGGGTGGCAATTCTCGACACGACACGATAAACGACACCAACACGACACGAAGTTAAACATATTTGGGTTGGGGATAAATAGGTTTGGGTCAAAACCGGGTCAACCCGTCTAACCCGTTTAATAAACGGGTCATGTTTGGGTTGAGTAAGTATTAAACAGGTCAACCCGTGAACCCGTTTAAGTATATAAGATCTTAACAATAATAAATATAACCCGATTTTTATGTTGGATATTGATTAAACGTATTTTGTTATTTACTTAGTATGAGTGAATTATAATTTTATACCTGATATCGCGAAAATTGACGTCAGTAATTCGTAAAATTGTCGATAGTTATTTGTATGTTATTCTTATCATATTTTAGATCCTTATATCATTTTTTGTGTTTAAACTAGTTAAATCGACAAACCACCAACTTTATTCACTACTTGGCCTATTTACTTAAATGAATTATACGGGTCACAAATGGGTTACATGTGTTATGCAGGTCTGGGTTATGGTTGATTTTCTTGACACGATTAATATATGGGTCGTGTTTGGGTAAAGGCTATACTAACCCGCCAACACACGAACCCGAATAGGTTAACACGGATACGACTCGATTGCCACCCCTAGGTTGCATGACACTGAACTGGATCGACAACTGAATATGAAGAGGAAAAGAGTAAATTAAGAACATGATCGAAATATGTTCGGTCCAAGTTCTAGATTCATGGTCTATTATGCTCAACCTTACACTTGGAGTATACGAATTAAAATAAGAAATATCTTCCCTTAGAGCATAAGGTATAGTGAAATACTGAGTATTAAATCTCTTCATTTCGCTTCACCGTGCCACCTCACTTCAACATTCCCACTTCAAAATAACACCTCACTCATAACACAAAATAAATTCTTCATATAACCCCAAAACTCTTCAATTTTCATCTGGGTCTCACCGCAACGGTAGATTTTATAAAGTATTTTTGTCATTTTGTGCTTCATTGTCTTGGCGAGCATCAAACGACAAAGGGGTGGGTGTGGCGGCGAGCAAACCATGGGTGCCACGTATGAACGACAAGCACCAAAATTCATCATACCCTTTGCTCTTAATATTATCGCTATCAAATATCAATATGAATGAATAGTAAAAAAAGGCAAGAATGTCTTTTCCATTTGATCCATTCTTTGCTCCTTATAAGGCTATATTTGATCATCATAAAGCTAAAAAAATATTTTGTACTATTTTTAAGGGGTCATTTAAGCCTATAATCGTCCATTTTTATATCCGTTACTGCTTAATTTCGTTCTTTTTCACTTTTTAGGTCTCTCGGAGGCAAAATGCTGGAATGATGCTTATTTGGACGAAAAGGAGTGAATATATGAAGAAAATGGCTAAATCAAGATCAAGGCACTCAAGTGCTGGAATTGAACCGACGGCGCCCCAATCAAAGGACGATGCCGTCCCTTATACTAATTAAAATCTCGATTTACCAAGAGACTTTTGTTAAAATACACCGACGGCCAGCTTTGAAAAGGAAGGGCATCACGAAGACTTTTCATCCCGCAGAAACCTAAATCCGTAATCGACGACGCCATCGCTGAAGTTCGACGGCGTCACAACTACAACGTGACGCCGCCCCAACAATTACTTGGCCAAGACGAAACCCTAATGACGGCGATCCGATCGACGTCCCACCTATAAGGCGACGCCGTCGCAAGTGTAAAATTATATATAGAAATCGAATTTTCAGAATTTTAAGAGGTAGACTTGTGGAGTAAAAACCCTAAACGTTTGTAGTCCGACTTGGACAATATTGTAGGGTCCCAAACCCTATTTTACACTACAAGATAAGTGTTTTATTCCCTTGATTTCATTATGTCTTCTATTGAATGTGTGTATGCTTGCATGTTTAACATGTTCGGCTAAATTTCTTGTGTGTTTGCTTAGATCTATGAAACCTAGTTATTAATTATTGATTGGTTGTTTCCTATCTTAATTGTAATTGGCTTAGGAGTGCGATTAGGCCATCGTTGTGTTTAAATGCTTGAGTAATCTTTGTGAACCTTAGTTTATAAATCACTTAGCGGATTTCGTAGTCTAAACATCCAAAGATATCCTTAAAGTTAGTTTATGAATCATCTAGCGGACTCGTAGGTGATAACCTTAAGGTAGTCTCAAAGAGTTAGGGAAAAAGGCACACCCTACGACCTTAGAAAACACAACGCGTTAAGAATAAGGATGTGGCAATTCAACCACCAATAATAGATAACTAGGGAGTAATAGTATCTAGGTAACCACATTTTAAATCATCATACGAGCACACAACAAAAAGATATAGACTACCCATATATTAGATAATTAGAATAGTAGACTAATTGATTGAAGTACCACCCCCCAAATCCAAACCCCGAGATTTTGCCCTTAGCTTTCTAAAAAAATATAAAAAGATAAAAAAAGAATCTTCCTCAACCTCAACATTAGCTTAGTACACTTCTTACTAGCATTCTGATAGATCTAAACACACTCCTTGTGTTATTGATATTTTGAGTTATATTACTAAGCACGCGAAATATACTCAGTAATACTTAGAAGATATATTGCATGATGTATTGTAAATAAACACAGATTAAACACAAAACTAAGCTCCAATATTATTAATGAATAATACGAGTATTCTTGCTTATCACTAGGGTTACACCTTGAAGCCTTTGTGAATAATACGTATGTATGTAAAACGTATCTCTAAGCAATGACCTAGGATCTCCTTTTATAGTACAAGGAGTCCTTTACAAGATAAGTATAAACCTAACAATATAGAATATACACACAATCTTTTCTATACTTATCATTATACGAATACTAAACAATTATCCAATAGCAGTGGTAATATTTGTACTGGCAGTGGGAATGAGTTTCCACACTAGTGTATTTTTAGCAAATGTCAACCACAAGACTATCGTTGGTAATCGTTAGTATAATTCCCAACAATCCTCCCTAAACTTATGATTTCTCTGCAAATAAATAAGTTTCTTCAATCTTCATTATCTTCAAGGATTTGGGGAATTCAACCAAACACTTCACTTCTTCCTTAACTTCTGAATAGCTCTTGAGCATTGATCTTGAAGCCTATGTAACAATGCTCTGACCTTCTCATTGTCTTCATGAACTCTTATACTAGTACACAGCATCACAGTGAGAGTTCCAGCTCTGAGTGGATATTCTTTTTCAACAAGCATGAATGCATCTACTCCATTTGCCATAGAAACATGATGAACTTCACAAGAATCATAGTAAAACCATTTAGTACCAGGACATGAACATGAGAATTTCCATAAATCGTCATTAACATCTTGTTCATAGAGCCTTCTAAGATTAATCCATAACTGCATCTCCTTAGTATCTTTGAGATCTTCAGCATCAAACCTTTCTTGAACTAATTTCCATAATTTGTCAAGATCATCTCTGTCAAAAGCTTTGATGAGATCTTCAAATTGAATGAATGAGGAAGTTGCACCACCTAGCCTTGTGATCTTCCATGTTGGAGCAAAATTACTAGCAGTGTAAACCTCCCAATCAATGATAGGATGTCGACTTGCGGTGGTTACGGATAAAATCTTCTTCTACTATCACAATCATTCCATCAGTTGTTCTTCATGAATTTCTCAAGAGGAACTTCTTGTTCTTCAAAGAACCTTTGTCTTCTTAACAAGATGAGAATCACTTTCTTTGGCCTTTTTCTTCAAATCAGATACCTTCTTGCTTCTTCTTCAGAATCCATTGGAATAAAATCTTTATCTTGTCTTTGAACTCTGTAGTAGATACCTTCAACTTCATCATCAGGCATTGTCACAATTCCCAATTTCTGGTCATTTTGCAAACTTTAAAAACTTTTACTATTTACTCTCGATACCCGCACCACCTTTTGACTAATACATTTTAAATTACCTTGCCTAGTCATCAATTAGATATTATTATTATATAATACCTAGTTAAATAACTTACAAAATATCTCACTAAGAGAAGTAAAACTGAAATTTCTTCTTAAATATCTTACCATTCTAGGCTTGAACAGTATTACGTGTTCGTCAAACTTGTCACTCATTTAATATGCTAAGATAGGTTATATTAATAAGTTTTAATATTTTTATAAGTATTATATTTTATGTTGCCGGTTTTAAGTTTCGTGACTTAAGGGCTTAACGTTAGTAATTATCGAGGATCAAACTGCACCTCTAGTCACTAAACTATTAATATAACAACAAGATAAACACAATTTCTACTTTCTTTCTTATCTTGCCACGCTTACTTACACTAACACACATGTCTCATGTGTAGAGAAAGTCTAACTTTACTTATGCTTAATCACCACTGATTCGCTCCCGAACAGTCAAGTTTAATCACACAAGCTAACAACTTGTGAATGGTCAACCGTAACAAACTTAAAACAGTTCGAAAGCAAATGCATTAAGATCGAGGAATATAGTGGATTCCTGGTCGTTAAGTCCCACGGAGGATGAATGGTGTTTAACACAGACAGATGTCGAATAATCACTAAGGATAGTGATCAATAAGGATTTTGAGATATTTATACCTAAAGAAAAGTTTTGTAAATTACAGGGGCTTAAATGCAAATTAAAGAAAATTAAAAAGTTAAAATATATTAAATAAACGCTATCACTATTTTTACAATGATGTTTTTCTTGATTTATAAAATAAAATAACTTAAATAAACTATTTTAACTAAAACGTAAACTTAAATTATCTAAAAATGTAACTTAAAATGAAAACGTACGTTATGTATAAAAATTACGCGAGTGCGCAAGTAAAAACGTAAAATTTATGAAATAAAAGACCTACAAGTGTAAAAACAATTTTCTTACGTAGTATATGACAAAAGAAAATTTTAGAAAAAAGATTTATAATTTTTAGACTTTTATATTTTTTATTATGAATTAAATACGATTTTACACTAATTAAATGTTTAAAAATATTAAAACTATTCGGAAAAATCTGAAACTTTTTTATAAAATACTTTATACTAATACTATGCTAGGAAAAATACAAAAGTTGAAAAAGCTAGTATAAATAAGCTAGAAATAAGCTAATAAGCTCGTATAAGCTTAAATGGACAAGAAAGGGTTATATATTAAGTGTTGCAAAGGAAAACAGAAAAAGACCCAAGGGCGAGTGGTAGTGTATGTGTGTGGTGAGCTGGGTGGCCAAGGTTCGAATCCCAACAACTCTTTTTTTTTGCAACTATTTTATTTTTGGATTTTTCTTTTTGCAACTTATTAAGCTAACTAAAATAAGCAACTTATAAAACTATGACTTTTTATAAAAATGACTAATAAGCTCAGTTTTGAGCTTATAATCTCAACAGTAGGCAATAAAATGAAATAAGCACAAAATTTAGCTAAATGGCTAATAAGCTAATGAAATAAGCAAAGGATGAATTGAAAATAAGCTAAACATCGATAATAAGCTAATATATCAACCGAATAAGCACAATAACTTGTTAATAAGCACTAAACAATCTTAAAATAAGCACAATCTTAACTGTTTAAACAAGGTACTTTTAGATTCTCTAGCTACTTTCTAGCTTAATTTTAAGTACTTAAATAAGCTTAGAAATGAAAACAAAGACTGAACTAACAAGTTAACCAAATAAGCTATCCAAAAGCTAAAATTCTCCTGTTTTGTTCATCGGTGAGTTTATAAGGAGCTTATGAATAAGCTTGAAAACACCGAATGCTCAAGTGGACTATATGAAATGGACAAGATAAAACTAATGGCAGCTAATTAAATAAGCTAAGAATGGAAAATAAGCACTTATAACCTTGAGTTAGCTAGGCGGGCTTTAAGAAAACAAAATTCACAAGTCGAACTCATTAATAAGCTCGTGAGAGCTTAAGAAATAAGCTAGCAACACTGTGCACAGGGCACATTTTGAAAAAGGGTCTTAAAAGAAAGCAGAGAATAAGTAGTTAATAAGCTAGTTAAAAGTAAACTTATATTTTTCTAATTTAGTTTAGCAACTAAATTTTAATATCCCTAAAGGATTTAAGCTAAATCTTAATATTTAATCCTATATAAAATTATTCATTTTATTCAAAACCACTATATTGAAAAGTTTGACTTTTATCTTACACTAAGAGTTTGACTTTTATGAACTTCTGATGATCCTAGATGATCTAATTTGGTGTATTAGACTAATATAAGACTGAATTAGGCTAGATAAACAACTTTTACACTAGTATGCATGATTATGTAATCTCAATTTTCAACAGTTAACAAGTAAAATAATTTTAACTATGATTTTGACTTTTTGCTAAACTAGGACTGAATTTTATGGTCTAACTGAGTTATTATAACCTATTGTGACTTAGAACAACAATAAACAACAACACCACTGGTTTCTAGCACAATTAAATCAGCAAATACAAACACCCTTTTTAGCAACTGTTTTGAAAATTTTTGTACTAAAACCAATTTTTATACTAAGTAACCTATTTATTATCTTAAGTTAACTATAATAATACAGTAATTAACTAGAATTAACAATATTTAGACACTTAAACTAAGAAATACAAATTTTCAAGAAATAGCTTACAATTGAGTTAATGCACAAGACAAAGAACCAAGGACTGAGATCACTCCTATGGCTTCCCAAGAAGCTCTAAACCAATAAGCAATCCAAAATCAGCTCTTCACCAGTCTTCTTGTACCTTCTCCATGATTTTTTATTTTTAGCTAATTTTTTTGGTATTTTTAGTAATTTCTTTTTCTTGAAACTAAACTGAGTTTAAATGATTCTAAAAGCTTTTAAGAACTTTTAAGAGCTTTATGTGAGCTTATGAGTACTTAATAACAACTGATAGCAACATTCAACTTAACATGAGATTTCTTTGAACTTGAACTTTACATAAACCGAAATGAAAAGGAACTTGAAATTTATTGTTGATAAAGGTTCACTTACACTCAAAACACTTAAACAAGAACTTGAAAGTTTAAACATACATGTGAAAGCTTGAATTTATTAAAACGACATACAAAAAGTAAAATTACACTAGATATATCTTTACATTGCTTCAAACTTGTATATAAAGATCTTTTTCATCTCTGTCGACACCTCTGAGTATTTCCCACCAATCTTGAACCGTTGGATTCATCCAAATCATCAGAATTGCCAAATGTCAGTTTTGGCGCCAAAATTGTCTTTGAGCAGGTTTGGCTAATTAAAGCTTCTTGGATGATTGTAGAGGTGTTAAAGAGTTGGTAACCACTGTTAGGGTGATGTGGAATGTTGAAAAGTGGAAAACAGCTACGGTTTTGGGATTACAGAGTGGGAGAGAAGGTGAACAAGAACCATGGTTTGGGCGCTTTTGACTTCATTTGACCGATATTAATATGAAGGGGTCCAAATTAGGGGGTCACAGTGTAAATGGCGGGGGTTCTTTTGGTTTTATTTGGGTTCTAAATACACAAAAGGGTCCTAATGGTTTGTTTAATATTACAAGGACTAATTTTGTAATTCTGCCAAATTGAGGGACCAAACCTGTAAATATTCCAAAGTTAACACAAGGACCAAAACTGCCAATCTTTAATAGTACAAGGACCATAGTTGATTATTTTCTATTTTTAAATATCCAAGGACCATTTATGACAATTTTAAAAGTTTAGGGACCTAAGTTGTAATTTTGCTAAAGATTTATTCAAGGACCATTTTTGACAACTTAGAATATTTCAGGGACCTTGAATAACATTTTTCTTTATTTTGATTTACTGTGGACCTGCTTTTGACAACTTTAAAACTTGGGGACTAAATCGCCAATTATGAAAACTTGATCGCTTTTCACCGATTTTGATGTTTTGCATTTAAAACACATAAAACACTTATTTGTGATATTTTCATCATTTTGATGCAATTTCGAGTGTTTTCGGATGTTTTTGCGATCTAGATGGTACAAAAATGATGAGTATTTAGACACTCATCAATCCCCACACTAAGATATTGCTAGTCCCTAGCAATCTTTTGAAAAAACTTAATGGATTTAATCTCTTTACCAAAAGGCATTACTCGAGTAGCCAATTGTTTAAGTTCAAGTAAGAACTTTGGTACAATGATAACCAAATGATTTTGAGCAAATCATAAGTCAGAACGGATTTGATTTGTCTTTACCGAGAAGCCGCTTGTTTCGGACTAGCCAACTCTTGGATAAATTATCAATATTATCTTTGGTGTGCGATTACCAATTATGGATTTCAATCGCCTTTACCACAAGCCATAAACTTGCGGGCTAGCCAACTTTTCACTAGTTTAAAGATATGGCAAGTTGAACACCATACAATTTTGGGCAAATTGCAAGCCATAAACGGATTTGAGATATCTTTACCAAGAGCCGCTTGCTCCTCGGATTAGCCAATCCTTATGTGGGTTAGACATGGTGGATGATTACCATTCATCGAGTAAGTGAAAACACTTACTCGAAAAAAAAAAATTTTTGGCCAAAACGGGGAATTGGGTGGAATAATTACATGATAAAATTCGTGAGAATTCCCCCAAACTTGAATGAATATTGCCCTTAATATTCAAAGTACCGCGGTTATGCCGAAACATAGAACATAAAAGGAAATACTACGCCATTATTTTATTTTTGATATATACAAACATTTTTTTTTTTTTAGATGAAAACTTATATACAACAATGGGGTAACTCCCCACACTAGGGTGGTAGAAAAGGGAAGAAGAAAGAAACATGGGTGAAAACCCATATGGTGTGTGCATCGTTTTTGATTCCCGAGTCACTAGCTTGACTCGATCCCCGCATTCATTGGTTCATGGGGAAAGTTTGTAGATCCGGACAATCACTGTGGAATGTCTCTCTAAAATAATGCTTTAATCGATGACCATTCACTTTAAAATTTGGACCATCAGCCGAGATAACTCAATGGTGCCATAAGGATAAACCTTAGTGATAGTAAATGGACCGGACCAACGGACTTAAGTTTCCAGAAAATCTTCAATCTTGAATTGAAAAGAAGGACTCGATCACCAATGTTGAAAACGCGGTTCTTGATTTTTGAGTCATGAATCTTCTTTGTCTTTGTTTGTAGATCAAAGAGTTCTCGATGCTTGATCACGGAGTTCATTTAGTTCATTCATTTGAACTTTTCGTGATCACCACCGTCTGAATATCGAAATTGGCATGTTTCAAGGCCCAAGATGCCTTGTGCTCTAGCTCAATCGGAAGATGACATGCCTTTTCGCACACTAGCTTGTATGGAGTACACCCGATGGGTGTTTTGTAGGTCGCACGAAAGGCCCAGAGCGCCATCCAGCTTTATCCGACCGTGATGCACGATTTTCGCCACCGTCCTTTCAAGAATTCTTTTAATACCACGGTTGGAAACTTCTACCGCCCACTTGTTTGGGGTGGTATGCGAGAGAGACGGTGGGTTACACCATACTTTGCATGACACGATCAAATTGGTCATTGCGTAAATGTGTACCACGATCATCGATTATAGCTCTGAGTTCCAAACCTGCAAAAGAGATTTTAAAACTTCACAACAACTCGGGCATCATTAGTAGGTAAAGCTTTTGCTTCAACCCATTTTGACAAATAGTCAAACCACAAGTATGTATTTGTTTCCTCGAGATGATGGAAATGGCCCCATAAAGTCAATGCCCCGGATGTCAAAGATCTCACAAACTTGAATGGCATTTGTGGCATTTCATTTCTTTGAGAGATATTTCCGTGACGCTGACAATCGTCACATGTTTTGACAAAATCGTGGGCATCCTTGTAAATTGTGGGCCAATAAAACCCGAATCAAACACCTTTTTGGCGGTGTAATTTGACTATGATGGCCCCAGTGGGTCCAAAGATGGCAAGCTTTGAGAATGTCAAGAGCTTTGTCCATAAACACACCGCCGATGACTTGATCCGCATGATTTTGAATAAGTAGGGTCGTCCCTAAGTAATGTTTAACATCCTTGAAGAATTTGTTCTTCGTTAGGTCGACATCCCTTTCATAATGAAGTTACCCGCATGGTAATTTGCGAAGTCAAGAAACCATGGGTAGTAGAATTTCCACTAAAAGAAACCGCATTGAGTGTCTCGAGAGGAAATGTTTCATTTATTTCCTTTTCTCGAAAACATCTTGGTGAGGGTTTTCTAATCGACAGATGATCGCAGCCAAATTCTCACCTCCTTTTTATCACGGATGATGATATCAAATTCTCGGAGGAGGAGAACCCATCTGAGCAATCTCGGCTTTGCATCTTGTTTTGCAAAGAGATATTTGAGAGCCGAGTGATCCGTATACACCACGCATTTGGTCAAGATTAAGTATGGCGAAACTTTCAAATGCATACACCACGGCTAATAGCTCTTTTTCCGTGGTGGTGTAATGAGTTTGAGCTTCACCATAGTCTTACTTGCGAGTGGATAGGTCGAAAATGCTTAGCTCTACGCTGCCCTAAGATCGCACCGATAGCAAAATCACTTGCATCGCACATGAGCTCAAAAGGCAAGTCCCACTGAGCAACAAGAATGGGTGCTTCAAGAAGCTTTTTCTTTAATGTTTCAAAAGCTTGATGCACTCAGTGAGAAGATAAAAGGAGCATCTTTTCAAGAAGATGAGTCATAGGTCAAGCGATTTTAGAAAATCTTGTATGAATCTGCGATAAAACCGGCATGACCTAAAAACTCCTAATACCTTTGACGGTAGTAGGATGAGGCGCTTAGCAATAACATCAACTTTGCTCTATCTACCTCAATCCTATTTTTTGAAATCTTATGGCCAAGGACTATGCCTTCTTTGACCATAAAGTGGCTCTTCTCCCAATTTAGACAAAGATTGGTGTCTTCACACCTTTGAAGCATTTTTCTAAATGGGAGACATGTTTGAAATGAATCCCCAATGATCGAGAAGTCATCCATAAACAGCCCATTGTTTCCGATCATGTCGTGGAATATGGCCATCATACATCGTTGGAACGTGCATGAGCGTTACATAAGCCAAAAGGCATACGCCCGTAGGCAAAAGTTCCGTATGGGCGGTGAATGTAGTATTTTCTTGATCCTTGGATCAATGGGGATCCGAAGTAACCCGAGAAACCATCAAGGAAACAATAGTATTCGCTCCTCGCTAATCTCTCAAGCATTTGGTCCATGAAGGGTAGAGGAAAATGGTCTTTACGGTAAGGCCATTCACCTTACGATAGTCAATGCACACACGCCATCCGTAACAAATGAGTTGGAATTAACTCGTTATCTTCATTTGTGACAACAAGTTATGCCACCCTTTTAGGAACACAATGAATTGGGCTAACCCAAGGACTATCTCGAGATTGGGTAAATCAATCTCGCATCAAGAAGTTTGATAACCTCCTGCTTGATAACATCATGGATTTTGGATTTACTCTTCTCGATGTTGAATCATGGTTTGAAGTCATCCTCCATCAAGATTTTATGAGTACAAAACTGTGGTTGATACCCTTAATGTCGGAGAGTTTCCAAGCAATTGCTTGCTTGTGTGACTTCAAGACCTTTATGAGAGCAAATTTTTCATCTTTACTCAAATCTCTAGCAATAATGACCGGTAATTTATCATCACCTTCAAGAAATGCATACTCGAGATGAGGTGGTAAGTCCTTAAGTTCGACTTCGTGAAATTCTTGATTTTTCAACCGACTTGACTTCCTTGTTATGAAGTTCGACGGGAGGAGTGATGATGGATCATCATTAAGCAACTTCTCAATGAGAAGTATGTCCCCTCAATGTCGATGGGAGCGTGATCAATTTCCATGGAATGTAATCACTAGACAAGTAGGCTTCAATCTCTTCTAAGATGAAGTCACTTTCCTCAAAAGGAGTGAGAGAAGGAATAGAATTGGCAATGATGGGTTGAGATGAATGAGTGAGATTATCACTCAAGAATTATGATCATAACCAAGAACTTGAGAGTACTTTAGAAGCAACATCAATGATATCTATTCGGTTAACCGACTCGTAATCATAGTTTGCAGAGTACTCAAGTTTGATTGGTTAAAGGTGATGACTTCATTACCAACACGTAATGTGATTTCTTGCTCAAATACATCAATGAGAGCACGGCCCGTTCTCGAATCCTCGTCCAACAATGAGAGGAACCCGATGATCGGCATCAAAATCAACAACCACGAAGTCACCAAAATGGAACTTTCCTATTGACAACACGCCTCGGCAATGCCAAGAGGACGGGATATTGTACGATCCGCAAGCTCGAGAGTCATGCATGTAGGAGTAAGTTCCAAGAGAAAGTTTCTTCCATATCAATAAGGCATCGATTGATGCTTGCACCAAGATCGCTAAGGCAAAGCATTCAACCATTCCCGGAAATACACAAGGTAGGAGAAATTTTCCAGATCTCCAAGCTTTTTCGAAGCTTTTTCAGATAATCATGAGCGCTTCATTCGCAGGAGTTTTAACCATTTCAAACAACTTTTCCTTATTGCTTAACATGTGTTTGAGAGTTGATGCAAACTTGGGCATCAAGATGATAGCATCCGCAAAGCTTATGTCAAATGTAATTCTTGGAAAATTTGAAAAATTTGTCCATTTTATGACTAGCTTTTTCACGGAGCTTTTGCTCATTCAAACGTGATGGGTAAGGAATAGAAGTTTTGATTGGTATTTTCAACGGAGCTACTGTGTGGTTCAAAACAACTCTGGATTGGATTTGGGTTTCGGACAACTTGAGGATGGACATTGTTGGTACCTCCATTATTAGCGTGAAGTTCCTTGTCCTTTGTAGCCTCGTGTTCGATGAGTGTCTAAATACTCATCATTTTTTGTACAATCTAAACCGCAAAATCATCCGAAAACACTCAAAAATGCATCAAAATGATGAAAATATCACAAATCGTAGTTTTATGTGTTTTAAATGCAAAATATCAAAATCGATGAAAATGTATCAAGTTTGCAAAATTGGCGCTTTAGTCCCCAAGTTTTAAAAGTTGTCAAATCTAGTCCCGGAATCCAAAATGTGGAATTTTATAATTCAAGGTCCTTGAAATATTCTAAGTTGTTAAAATGGTCCTTGAATGATTCTTTGGTCAAATGGCGAAAAGGTCCTCATCTTTGAAAATTGGCAAATTTAGTCCTGGATATTTTAAATGGAAAATGATCAAATTTTATCCTTGTACTATCAAAGTTTGTCAAGTTTGGTCCTTTTGATATCTTTGGAAAAGGGTCAAGTTCAGTCCTCAAAGTTTGGTGAAATTACATTTTTGGTCCTTGTATACTTGCTAAACCAAACGGACCCCCCTTTGTATTTTGAGCCCAACCAAAACAAATAGAACCCCTGCCAACTTGACCCCTTGAACCATGACCTTCCCCCATTGTGAACCCCCCGTTAGTATTAATACCCCGGTCAAACAAGTCAAACGCGCCAAAAAAACCCACTCACTGTTCATCCTCCTCACAACGTCAGAAACCAATACCAGAGCTGGTATTTCATCTTTTTCAACATTCCACTTGCTCATATCCATCCCCTCACCTTACCTTGTCCCTCCACCTCCACATCTTCCAAAAGCCATTAATATCAAAACCCGCCGAAAGAATTTTGGCGCCAAAACTACACATGTATGGTTCTCGATGATTTTAGCCAATCCAATGGCTTAGATGAGGCGGATACATTCAGAGGTCATCAAGGAGTTCAAAAGTCTATAAAAGAAGGAAGAGAAAGAATGTATCAATCTATCTAGAGTATTTTAGTTTTATGTATGTCGCTTTAAGTACTTTTCAATTTCCAGGTATTTTAAAGCTTTCAAGAGTTTTGTTAAGTTATCTCGTAATAACAATCTATTTTCGCTTCAATTTCAAGTTTTAAGTTGCAAAATCGGTTTATGCGCTTACTTCCAAAATCTCATATGCTCTAATGTTGTTGTTGGTTGTTTGTATGGACCGAAAAGATCACATAAGCTCCTAGAAAGCTTCTTCAAGCTTTTAGTAACATTAAAACCGTTTAGAATCAAAAATGTAAAAATCACAAAATACTCATAAATAGTTGAAAATTCAAAATCCCATGGAAATGGTGTTCACAAATGGAGCAAGGTGAATTTTGGATGGACTTGGGTTAGTGGCTTAGTGGTAAGCCCATAGGAGTGGTCTTGTGATCCTTGTTCTTAGTTTTAGCCAAATCCATCTTGTAAGTTTTTTTTATCATTTTGGCATTTAACTGCTTAAGGTAATTAGTAGCTTGAATTTCTGCTTTTATGTTCATTAATTATAGTTAAGTGTATTTAAGCATTAAAATCGCTTGGTTGTTCTTTTAAATTTGTAGTTTATAAAATCTCATTTGGACAATCAAATTAGTATAATCATCATTCTTGTGTTTCATGTTGTTAATGTCGTTGGTTCATGTTTATTTAGTTTTTTTTAATGATATTATAAGGTCTGTAATTAGTCTCATGGTTTTAAAGTGTGTTTAGCTTTGAAAATCATCAAAACAGTTTTAGAAAGTGTTGTTTGGTTCAACTTGTTCAACTGTGTTAGAGGTTGATTAAGTTTGTACTTGTTGTTGTCTTGAGTCACACTTGGTCATAATAGTCAGAGCAAACAAGAAAAACCAGTGCTCATAAGTTTAAAAGTCAAAATAGCATTTGATCCTATCTTGTGCACTAACTGTTGGATTTTAATGATTCATGATGCGCGCCAAACAGTCAAGCTAAAACACAAGCCCGCCACTTGTGAATGGCGGACCGTAACTAGCTTAAAACCGCTTAACACGAAATCAATGAAGATCCGGGAGTATAGTGTTTCCGGTCGTTATGTCCCAATGAGCTATGCAATGGATTATCAAACGTTTAGTGATCGCGAGATTTGAACGGGAAAAGGATTTGGAATATGATTATAACTACAGGAAAAGCCAACGAATTACAAGGGCTTAAATGCAAATAAAAGGAAATTAAAAAGATAAAATCTATTAAATAAACGCTATCACTATTTTTAAAATGATGAAAGTTTAAAACTTAAAACTTACGTTTTAATAAAAATAACGTAAACGTATAAAATAAAAAGTGAAACTTATACAATATAAATCCTAAAAATATGAAAAATAAATTTTACAAACCTAATGATATAAGAAAATTTATAGAAAAGAAAATTATTTTATAACTATTTAATTAATTATTATTAATTAAAAACTATTTTAACTATTAAATAATTACCTAAAATACAAGAAATTAGGAAATAAAGCTAGAAAAATAAAATTATGAAATGGAAAATCTAAAATATCAAAATAGAATTTTCAAAACTATTTTTGTATTTTTCCGATTATTTTTCTATTTTTATGGATTTTAAACTATTAAAACTAATTAAATTACTAAAATTACCAAATAAACTATGAAAATGTGGAAAAATCTTTTTATGCTTTTTATATTTATCTAAAACTATTAAAATTGAAAAATTATTTTTGAACTTTTATGAATTAAATGCAATAAAAGCTATTTAAAAATGATTAAAAACTATTTTATTTAAGAAAATACCAAACAAGAATAAAAATTATGAAAATTTCAGGGAAATTCTAAAATATTATTCTAAAGATGAGAAAAATAGAAAAACCAGGGCTTATGTGAAGGAAATGAAAGCTGCTATGTAAAATGGTAGAAATAAGCTATATGAAATAAGCCAATAAGCACTATAAGCTAACAAACTACTACAGCAGGTAAGTAATGCTAAAAATACTCTAAAGAAACCAAATTCAACTACTCCTAACTCCTAATAAGCTGATTACCAGAGATTAAGCCAACTGCCAATAATAAGCAAATATGATTCTGCCCCTAAGTTTAAGCCATTGCAAACTGCTTATTTGTTAAGCTAAAGGAAAAACAAGAGTGGGAATCTCAAGACAACCTAGCAGAGTAATTATCCGAATTACGCTAATGATGACTAGTAATGAGCAAGTTATGATCAAAACAAAAGCTACCAAATGATGTGTCCTCACAAATGTAACAGTGAACTAGGGACCTACTTTGAGCTTATCTAAGAGCTTATCGAAAAGCAAATGGGCAAAACAGATATAGGGTCTTGAAGACCACTGAAAACTACAAAAGTGCCAAATCTAAGACCCTAACTAGCTAAAATGAACACCGAGCATAGTCGCAAGTTCGCCAAAACCGATTTTAGACTACTTTGACTTTTAAAGAATGTAATAGTATTTTGACTTTTGTGAGATTTAGATGCAAACCTAGGACTGAATTGGATGTAAAATGATGAAATGATCTTTAGCAAGCTACTTCTACCGATTTAGAACCTACATGTAATGATTACTCTAATCGATTTCCACACATTTGCATACAAGAACAGATTTAAAACAATGTTGATCGAGAGTACAAATGATGATAAGCAAAGACGGTATGAACTAAACAAACCATAACTAACTTAAAACCACCGATCTAGTGCAAAATTATGACCTCTAGCTCGCTTTTAACAAAGCAATCCAAACATCCCTTTTAACTGCTGATAAGCAATTTTAAATACATAAATTAATGAACTAGATGAAACAGACACTTAAAGTGAGTTAGATTATCCTAAATGCCACTTAACTAATGTGTTTGAACAATTGATGAATACAGATTACAACTACAAACACGTAATGCAAACTTGAATAAAAGTTGAAATTGAGAATGACACTTACATGTGTCCAATTTGTTTGCTATCCAATACCAAACCAAAAGACCATTATACTAAACCATGTCTAATCCACATCCAAGCCTCGCAACACCGTAAACAATGTCTAAACCCAAATCAAGCCCAGTTTGACTTTTGTTGACCCCGAGCCAAAATGCTTGAACCGACATGATAGCTTATGAAAAGCTATTAGAAGCTTTAATAAACTAGATTAAGCTTAGAAATAAGCTAAAAGAAGATTAAACATAAGAAAATGAAACTGAACCTTTTAACAGTAAACTTGAATTTTTAAAACTCAAGTGAAAACTTAGTTTGATGATCAAAAGAACAATACAGTGATGTTTTACTTGAATGAGATACAAATAAGCTTAAATTACATTATTTGAACTAAACTAAAACTTTTTAACTAAAAAAACGACATTAGGAAATATTAAAACTAAAATCTACTACTCTTCTTCTCTTCCCTTGCTTTCTTTTATAGTCCAAGACACTTTCTCCTCTTCGACCAAATCCAAGACTTGTTTGGACCTTAGGATGTCTTAGAGTTGATCACGCCTCCATTGGTTTTGGCGGAAAAAGCATTTTAATAAAGGTGTTGAGGTTGAGTGCATTTAATGCATCTAGTAGGTAGGTGAGAGAAGGAGACAAAGTGAGTAGTAGGGGTGGACCGGTAGGTGGTGGAGGAGGGGGAGCGTATGGTTTGTCGGGAACATGTGCTAATAGGGGCGGTCTGTTTTGTTTTTGAAATGTGGGTTTGGGTTGTCGGGTTGGGTTTGGACCGGGTAAATATATTTGGGCCAAGGGTTTTTAGTTTGGGCTTGGGTTATAAGATAGGGTCCGGATTGGTTTGTAGAAATATTAACATAGGGACCAATTGTGTACAACTTTAATTCCTGTGGACCAAATATGAAAATTATGAAAATGTAATCCAAGGACTAGTGTTGCTAACCTTAAATAGACCAAGGTCTAGTTTGACATTTTGAAAATTTCCAAGGACTACATTTGACCAATTTTGGATTTTCGTGGACTAAACTGTAATTTTCTCAAAACTTTTAGATTTTCCACCAAAGGACTAAATATGACAATTTGTGATTTTAAAAGACCTTTGGTGACTTTTCTTTGAAATTTTGGCTCAGGACTATTTTTGACAATTTTGAAACTTGGGGTTAAACCGCAATTTTGCAAATTTGATATGTTTTCATCCGATTTTGATATTTTTGCATTTAAACACATAAAACACTGATTTGTGATATTTTGATCATTTTGATGTGTTTCGAGTGTTTTCGATGATTTTGCAGTTTATTTTGTACAAAAAATGATGAGTATTTACACACTCATCAATCCCCACATCGAGATATTGCTAGTCCCTAGCAATGATTTGAGAAAACATAATGGATTTTAAACTCTTTACCAAAAGCCATTACTTCGGAGTAGCCAAATGTTTCGGCTCAAGTAAGAACCTTGGTACATCGATAACCATGTGATTTTGAGCAAACCACCGACTTTCAACGGATTTGATTTTGTCTTTACCGAAGTTGCACCATACGGACTAGCCAACTCTTAGATAAATTATCGAATTATCTTTGGTGAGTGAATACCAATTATGGTTTTTCCATCGCCTTTACCACAAGCCATAATCTTGCGGGCTAGCCAACTCTTCACTTTTTAGGATATGGTGAGTTGAGAACCATACAATTTTGGGCAAATTGCAAGCCATATAAACGGATTTGATATATCTTTACTAAGAGCCGCTTGCTCTCGGATTAGCCAATCCTTTTGTTTTTAGACAAGGCGGATCGATAACTAGATGAGTAAGTGCAAAACACTTACTCCAAAAAATTTTGGCCAAAACGGGATTAGGCGGTATAATTACATGATAAAATTCGAGAGAATCCCCCACACTTAGAAATGAATATTGCCCTCAATATTCAAAGTACCGCAGTTATGCCGAAACAAAGAACGTGAAAGGGAAATACTACGCCATTATTTAGAAAGAAGATTTTTTTTTTTTTTTTTTTTTTTTTTTATTTTTAACATGTGGGCATCACCCCACACTTAGGTGGTAGAAAGGGTAAGAAGTCGAAATATGGGTGAAAACCCATATGGTGTGTGCTCTTGTTTTTGATTACCGAGTCGCTAGCTTGACTCGACCCCAATTCATTGGTTCATGGGAAGCAAAGTGGAAGAGACAATCACCATCGGACTTTCATTCAAGATGTTGGACAAACATTTGAAGCACGTGAAAGTTCCACACCGATGAGATATACATAAACCGCTCAAAATGATAAATGGAAATGCCGGGTCAAAGATAGTGTCCTCATTCCCAAGGAGAAAAGGGAACGAGAAGTCACACCATATGTGAAGAAAATAAGGAAAATCATGATGATGATCATGACTAACTCCTCATTATCGGCGGGAATTCATGATTTTGGATCATGAATCTCATCGATGAGGATAGAATCGCCATCACATGATGGAAGAGATAAGTTAGAATATGAGGTGGGACAAGTGGTGTGCTCGAGAGCTAGCAATTTCCACCACTTCCGTGATGGTCTCTCAGATCGGCCTCGGACATTTCATCGAAAAGAGGATTTACTTTCCCAAAAGTGTAGTCATTATTAAATTCAAAAGAGGATTTGAGAAAATCCCGGAAGTAACCTCGTAAATGTCGAGAGAATCACAAAAGGCAAATCACAATCACTATCGGATATATCCTCGGACTCACTGGGATTGGGACGAAGTTCCCAACATTAGACGATTCCGTTTCCGTAATTAGGCCAAGATGCTCATCCTCCATTATGAGAGAGTCTTTGGAAGCAATACTAGGTAAGATAGGTGTGATAGCAATAGACTGAGGGAGTTGAGCAATAAGATCGCTCAATTGAGTAACACTCTCCTCGTCGTAATCATAGTATTCCTTCATTTGAATACTATCCTCATCATCATCGTCATCATATCTCGATTCTTATATTCATCTGCGAAGCTTACACACCATTCTTTTCATTTGCGTTTCTTTCGAATGCGTATTTCTTCGAACTTTGAGGAAGATTACACCTCGTAATCATTGAAATTATGTGAAGGCTCTAAGTCCGATGACCGATGGAATATCGCGGGGTTGGAAATTGTCAAACCGGAGAATTGGAATTTTGAAAATTTTGATTCATCGGTTGACATTCAAAAGTCTCATGAGGACCCCGCAATTCTCACAACAGAGATAATTGGGAAAATAACTTTCACCAAAGTTCGATTGTAACACGGTTCGGCTCATAGACAAGCGGGACCCGTGGTGGACAATCAAAACCGTAATGAGAATCATTCCACAATACTGCATGAGTAGGATTCGTAATAATGTGTGGAGGTAGGTAGGAAAAATCGGTGTTTCATTTGAAATGGGATCGGGATTACCGACAAACTTGTCTCCGAAACTCACATTGGTACATCGCCGACAATTTCCACCGTTAAATGGACCTCCACACTGTGAACATGTCAAATACCATGACATAAAGAATTAAACGGATAAGAGGATAAGGAATGGAGAATTAAACGGTTAAAGAAGATAAGGAATGAAGAATTAAAGCGGTTTGAGGATAAAGAAATGTAGAATCAAAGGATGCGAGAGGTAAAGATGGATATTTTGGATTTTTGAAAACATTTGTAAAAACAAAGATCGAAAATCTTTTGGGTTTTTGAAAAGAAAATATAGACACATACATGATGGTATAAACAAGGAGTGAATATCCAAATCACTAATCGCTAAACGAAGATTATCAAGACCTGAAGAATGGCGCCTAAAATTTGATTCAAGAAACCGTCAAGTCTAATCACACAAACCGTCACTTGCGAATGACCACCGTAATGCACTTAAAACAGTTCGGACACAAATGCAATGAGGATCCGGGAGTATAGTGTTTCCGGTCGTTATGTCCCAATGAGCTATGCAATGGATTATCAAACGTTTAGTGATCGCGAGATTTGAACGGGAAAAGGATTTGGAATATGATTATAACTAAAGGAAAAGCCAACGAATTACAAGGGCTTAAATGCAAATAACAGGAAATTAAAAAGATAAAATCTATTAAATAAACGCTATCACTATTTTTAAAATGATGAAAGTTTAAAACTTAAAACTTACGTTTTAATAAAATAACGTAAACGTACAAAATAAAAAGTGAAACTTATACAATATAAATCCTAAAATATGAAAAATACATTTTACAAACCTAATGATATAAGAAAATTTATAGAAAAGAAAATTATTTTATAACTATTTAATTAATTATTATTAATTAAAAACTATTTTTAACTATTAAATAATTACCTAAAATACAAGAAATTAGGAAATAAACCTAGAAAAATAAAATTATGAAATGGAAAAATCTAAAATATCAAAATAGAATTTTCAAAACTATTTTTGTATTTTTCTGATTATTTTTCTATTTTTTATGGATTTTAAACTATTAAAAACTAATTAAATTACTAAAAATTACCAAATAAACTATGAAAAATGTGGAAAAATCTTTTTTATGCTTTTTATATTTATCTAAAACTATTAAAATTGAAAAATTATTTTTTGGAACTTTTTATGAATTAAATGCAATAAAAGCTATTTAAAAAATGATTAAAAACTATTTTATTTAAGAAAAATACCAAACAAGAACTAAAAATTATGAACATTTCAGGGAAATTCTAAAATATTATTCTAAAGATGAGAAAAATAGAAAAACCAGGGCTTATGTGAAGGAAATGAAAGCTGCTATGTAAAATGGTAGAAATAAGCTATATGAAATAAGCCAATAAGCACTATAAGCTAACAAACTTCTACAGCAGGTAAGTAATGCTAAAAATACTCTAAAGAAACCAAATTCAACTACTCCTAACTCCTAATAAGCTGATTACCAGAGATTAAGCCAACTGCCAATATTAAGCAAATATGATTCTGCCCCTAAGTTTAAGCCATTGCAAACTGCTTATTTGTTAAGCAAAAGGAAAACAAGAGTGGGAATCTCAAGACAACGAGCGTAGAGTAATTATCCGAATTACGCTAATGATGACTAGTAATGAGCAAGTTATGATCAAACAAAAGCTACCAAATGACGGGTCCCTCACAAATGCAGAACCAGTGAACTAGGGACCTACTTTGAGCTTATCTAAGAGCTTATCGAAAAGAAAATGGGCAAAACAGATATAGGGTCTTGAAGACCACCTGGAAAACTACAAAAGTGCCAAATCTAAGACCCTAACTAGCTAAAATGAACACTGAGCATAGGCTGCAAGTTCTGCCAAAAACTGATTTTAGACTACTTTTGACTTTTAAAGAACTGAATAGTATTTTGACTTTTGTGAGATTTAGATGCAAACCTAGGACTGAATTGGATGTAAAATGATGAAAATGATCTTTAGCAAGCTACTTCTACTGATTTAGAACCTACATGTAATGATTACTCTAACTGATTTCCACACATTTGCATACAAGAACAGATTTAAAACAATGTTGACTGAGAGTACAAATGATGATAAGCAAAGACAGTATGAACTAAACAAACCATAACTAACTTAAAACCACCGATCTAGTGCAAAATTATGACCTCTAGCTCGGTTTAACAAAGCAATCCAAACATCCCTTTAACTCGCCGATAAGCAATTTTAAATACATAAATTAATGAACTAGATGAAACAGACACTTAAAGTGAGTTAGATTATCCTAAATGCCACTTAACTAATGAGGTTTGAACAATTGATGAATACAGATTACAACTACAAACACGTAATGCAAACTTGAATAAAAGTTGAAATTGAGAATGACACTTACATGTGTCCAATTTGTTTGCTATCCAATACCAAACCAAAAGACCATTATACTAAACCATGTCTAATCCACATCCAAGCCTGCAACACCAGAAACAATGTCTAAACCCAAATCAAGCCCAGTTTGACTTTTGTTGACCCTGAGCCAAAAATGCTTGAAACTGACATGACAGCTTATGAAAAGCTATTAGAAGCTTTAATAAACTAGATTAAGCTTAGAAATAAGCTAAAAGAAGATTAAACATAAGAAAATGAAACTGAACCTTTTAACAGTAAACTTGAATTTTTAAAACTCAAGTGAAAACTTAGTTTGATGATCAAAAGAACAATACAGTGATGTTTTACTTGAATGAGATACAAATAAGCTTAAATTACATTATTTAAACTAAACTAAAACTTTTTAACTAAAAAAACGACATTAGGAAATATTAAAACTAAAATCTACTACTCTTCTTCTCTTCCCTTGCTTTCTTTTATAGTCCAAGACACTTCTCTCCTCTTTCTGACCAAATCCCAGCACTTGTTTGGACCTTAGGATGTCTTAGAGTTGATCACGCCCTCCATTGGTTTTAAGGAAAAAGCATTTTAACGATGGGTGTTGAGGTTGAGTGCATTTAATGCATCTAGTAGGTAGGTGAGAGAAGGAGACAAAGTGAGTAGTAGGGGTGGGTGGTAGGTGGGCGGAGGAGGGGGAGCGAGGTTTGTCGGGAAGACAGGCTAATAGGGGCGGGTCATTTTGTTTTGAAATGGGTTTGGGTTGTCGGGTTGGGTTTGGACCGGTAAATATATTTGGGCCAAGGGTTTTAGTTTGGGCTTGGGTTATAAGATAGGTCCGGATTGGTTTGTAGAAATATTAACATAGGGACCAATTGTGTACAACTTTAATTCCTGTGGACCAAATATGAAAATTATGAAAATGTAATCCAAGGACTAGTGTTGCTAACCTTAAATAGACCAAGGTCTAGTTTGACATTTTGAAAATTTCCAAGGACTACATTTGACCAATTTTGGATTTTCAGGACTAAACTGTAATTTTCTCAAAACTTTTAGATTTTCCACCAAAGGACTAAATATGACAATTTGTGATTTTAAAAGACCTTTGGTGACTTTTCTTTGAAATTTTGGCTCGTGGACTATTTTGACAATTTTGAAACTTGGGGGTTAAAGCGCAATTTTGCAAATTTGATATGTTTTTCATCCGATTTTGATATTTTGCATTTAAAACACATAAAACACTGATTTGTGATATTTTGATCATTTTGATGTGTTTCAGTGTTTTCGGATGATTTTGTAGTTTATTTTGTACAAAATGATGAGTATTTACACACTCATCAATAAGCTTAAGTTTTCATTTTGAAGCTTGTTTGCTAGGTCGCAAGTGGCCTTTTATTCTCATCCATTTTCAAGATAGAATAAGTGCTTATTGCTTATTTCTAGCTTATTAGTGTGCTTATCTGTGTAATTTAGCTTTATATAAGTAGCATTAGCCTATTTGTAGCTTATTTAACTTTTGTTTTCGGTTTACAAGTTTGTTTGAGCTTATTTCACCAAAATAAGCTCATAAATATCTCTCTAAGCTCATAAGCTTGTCAAATAGCTTATTTTTATTTGTAAAATTTTGTGTTTATTAAAGTTTCATATTTTAAGTAGTTAAGCAGTTTTCAAAAGAAAACCAAAAAACATCAATTTAAAAATAGTGATAAGCGTTTATTTAATAGTTTTAGCTTTTTTGATTTTTCTTTTCATCTTATTAATAAGCAAATCTAGTTTTTATATTTTCTTAGTTTTTGTCACCTTAAGTTATTTTTAGAAAAAGTTTCATAATTTTCCTAACTCTTTAGTATTTATTATAATTTTAAATAGTTAAAAGTATTAAATAATTAGTAATAAATAATTAAAAAGCATAAAAATATCTTTTCAGATTTAAAATTAGTTTTATCATATTTTAGATTTTTCCAAGTTAAAATTTTATTTTCCAGGTTATTTTATATTTTCTAGTATTTAAGTGTATTTTAAATAATAATTAATTAGTAATAAATAGATAAAAAGTGTAAAAAATATATTTTTAGTTTTAAAATTAGTTTTATAATATTTTAGATTTTTCTCAATCATAATTTTATTTTTCTAGCCTTATTTTGTATTTTCTTCTATTTTAGGTTATTTATAAATAGTTTAAAATAGTTTTAATTAATAATAATTAAATAAATAGTTATAAAAATAATTTTCCTTTTCTAATAATTTTCTTTTATTTTTAGGATTTCAAAAATGTCATTTTCATATTTTTAGGTCTTTTATTTCTTAGATCTCATCTTTACTTTTGTACGTTTACGTAGTTTTTAAACGTACGTTTTACGTTTGTTATATATGATTGTTGTGCTTTCCAATTCTGTTTCCAATACATTCCTATCAGTCAGTAGTGTAATTTCCAATCCAAATCTTTGCTGATCACTATCCTTAGTGATCATTCTATCATCTGAACAAATGTTTACACACCATTGAGTCTCCGTGGGACTTAACGACCCGGGAATTCATTATATTCTCTGATCTTCATTGTATTGGTTTCTGAGCAGTTTTAAGTTTATTACGGTTAGCCATTCACAAGTGGCTAGCTTGTGTGATTAAGCTTGACGGTTCAGACCCAATCAAATTTCAAGCATTCACCGGGAGGCTTTAGCGTGTGTTAAACCTTTTTCGCACCCATTCTTGCACATATACCATCTTTTGTAAAAAGTTTTTGTAAAGATATAAAATCTCAAAAAGTTCATTAGCACTTTTCCTAAAGTGTTAACAAACCCAAAAAATAAATAAAACAACAAAACAATCGTAGCGTTTTTATCTTGTATTTTCTTTAAGGTGATTCTTAAAGAGATACGATTTGGTTAAACGAGACGATACCAAAAATATTGTCCAAAAGTTTTAAACCCTTTGCACAAATCTATACCTACGTCTTTTCAAGTGGTACTTAATATATACATAAAATCAACCACCGCAAATCAAGGCAAGACACCTACTAACGGGGTGTGACCATAATAAGTTCCCCAACAGATCTAAAACTTGCCTTTGTGTCCTTGTGATTTGGTGTACCTTTTTCAAAGAAGCCATTTCATTTGTGATTATTGGTTAAAGTTCACTTGTCGTTTTGCCTCACATTTGTTTTGAAACGATTTTTATACTTAGTGCATGCGCACTCGTTCTTCCAGATTCTACAAGTCCACTTTCCGAGCTTGCAAATATTCCTCGTGAGCGTGAGGACGTTCGCTCCTTCACCGTGGATCGAGGAACGCCTACCACCACCACCCGGTCGAAATGGCGAAGATAAGCTAATGAATGAGCTTCTCCAAGCACCCATCGAGGGTTACGGAGATGCCATTGTTGTCCCAGCCATTGTGGTCGATACCTTTGAGCTCAAAACCGGGTTGCTTAATTTAGTAACCCAATGCCAATTCTATGGTTTTGAGTAGGATGATCCTCATGCACACATTCGATGGTTTAACAAGATTGCATCTACCATCAAATACAAGAATGTCCCACATGAAGCCATTAAGCTTCTTCTGCTCCCATTTTCTCTGAGGACAAGCCCGTAATGGCTCGAGAAACAACCCCTCATTCCATTGAGACATGGGAAGATCTAGTCACCAAGTTTGTTAACGAGTTCTATCCTCCATCCCGAACTACAAGTCTTAAGAATGAGATAATGAAATTTTGTCAGAGATTTGATGAATCATTCGGGGAGGCATGGGATCGTTACAAAGAATTGCTTCGCAAGTGTCCGCATCATGGTTTTACCGAATTAATGCAAATGGATACTTTCTATAATGGTCTCAACCAGACTAATCAAGATTCTTTGAATGCCTCCGCGGGAGGTAATTTCCTGAGCAAGACCACCAAAGAGGCCTTGCAAATCATTGAGAACAAGTCTCAGGTCCGTCCTTTCCGAGCAAAGACATATCGCCTCATCATGGACCTTCTTCATCTCCCGCGAGTACATCTAGCACCGATGCTAAGATTTACAAACTCACAGATATTGTTCGAACTTTGGTTCTTGCTAACCAAAGAAAGTCACCTTCACGCATACCATCACATGGTGAAGTGAAGAAGGTCGAGTTGTGTTACTTGTGGTGGTCCTCATGCATACTACAACTGCATCGCCACGATGGTAGTCCATTTGAAGCAAATGCTATAGCGATTACTTCACATCGTGGAGGTAATCTATACCGTCCTCGAATGAACCACACTACGTGCTAACACTAATCGAGACACCACCCGGTTTTAACCAAAATCATAACATGCAAAACCGGAATCAGAACCAACCTAGAATGAACCAAGGTTATCAAAACCAAGGTAATTTCTATCCTGCACCAAATCAAGGTTTCCAACATCAAGGGAACCTTAATCAAAACAATTTCAATCGAGGGAATCAATTTCATGGGAATATGAATCCTAATCAAGGAAATTTTCAAAACCAAGGCCCTAATCCTAACATTAGAGGCCAGAATTTTCCTAATCCACCTCCGCCATTGTTCCAATCGACCATCATCCGATGAGTTGTTGAAGCAATTCATGAAATCCCAAGATGAAATGAACAGTTGTTGGTCACCATATTGTTGATCTTGAAGTCTTTAAATGATCAACCCTCGGCTCGGGAAAACTTCCGAGCAACACGATCGCTAACCCGAGGGGCGATGCAAAGGCGATCACGACGTAAGTGGTGTTTCATATGATGGACCCGCTATTCCTACTACCTTCTTCTTCTTCTCTCCCAAAGGTAGTGGAAAGTGAACCTAAGACACAATGGACCTTTGACTCCAATGCCTCCTCCACTAGGATAAATGAGTCAAGTTACCAAGGATACAACGGACAAGGTGCATTATTCAAGCCCACGATACCCCGCACGTCCCACCTTCTGTAGTCCAACCTCAAGTTGTCCGAAACCCAAGTCAAATCCAGAGTTGTTTTGAACCTCCAGTAGCTCCGCTGAAAACCGAATCCAAATCTTCTATTCCTTACCCATCACATTTGAATGAGCAAAGCTCCGAAAAAGCTGGCCATCAAATGGACAAATTTTTCCAAATTTTCCAAGAGTTACATTTTGACATAAGCTTTATGGATGCTATCATCTTGATGCCCAAATTTGCATCAACTCTCAAACACATGTTAAACAATAAGGAAAAGCGTTTGAAATGGCTAAAACTCTCTCGAACGAGAACCGCTCAGCGGTTATCTTGAAGAAGCTTCGAAAAGCTTGGAGATCCCGGGAAATTTCTCTTACCTTGTGTATTTCAGAATGGTTGAATGCTTTGCCCTAGCGATCTAGGTGCAAGCATAACCGATGCCTTATTCAAGATGGAAGAAACTTTCTCTTCGTAACTCACTCCTACATGCATGACTCTCGAGCTTGCGATCGCTCCATATCCCGTCCTCTTGGCATTGCCGAGGATGTATTTGTGAAAGTAGGAAAGTTCCATTTTCGGTGACTTCGTGGTTGTTGATTTTGATGCCGATCATCGGGTTCCTCTCATTGTTGGTCGAGGATTCACGAGAACGGGCCGTGCTCTCATTGATGTATTTGAGCAAGAAATCACATTACGTGTTGGTAATGAAGTCATCACCTTTAACCTTGATCAAACTTGAGGTACTCCGCAAACTATGATTCCGAGCTCGGTTAACCGAATAGATATCATTGATGTTGTTTCGAAGAGTATTCTCAAGAAGTTCTTGGTTATTCTCATAATTCGTGAGTGGGATCCCACCACATCTTCTCAACCTATCATAGCCAATTCTACTCTTCTATCACTCCTTTTGAGGAAGAGACTTCATCTTGGAAGAGATTGAAGCATACTTGGCTAGTGATTCTGCTCCATGGGAAATTGATCATGCTCCAATTGACATTGAGGGGACATACTTCTCATTGAGAAGTTGCTTAATGATGATCCATCATCAACCCCTCACACTAGTGATTCAATTCTCGATAAGATTAATCAAGATGAGATTAATCGGAGGAGATATTCTTCTTGAGAAGTTGTTAAATCAGGACATTTCTCCTCCTCTCCTCCCGTCGAACTTCATAACAAGGAAGTCAAGTCGGTTGAGAAACCGAAGAA
>CM040244.1:283515246-283528508 GCA_022545495.1 Chrysanthemum lavandulifolium
TAGTCTCATTAGCAAACGGGTTAAAGAACGACGGATCAAAATCTGCAGTGGGGGTACTTCATGAAGAACATCATCACCGGTTCTGCGTCGTTGATGCGCTTTGTTCAACTGTTGTTGTAGAGTCAATCGGTGGTGCTTCTTCAACAAGAGTTGTTGTGAAAGGTGTATCGTATAAGAGTATTATCGTTGAGCAACGAAAACATCGGATACACCGAGCACGCTCATCAATATCGCCACCGAACAGAGGAGCAAATAGTCTTTCCATTTGTTGACGAGTGTCGAGGGCTTGTTCAAATTGATGATGGGGTTTGAGGAAGTTTAAGCGGTTGTGACCGGGTTCCAAGTCGTTATACTCGGAAGCTATTTCGTAAGTTCATCAAAATGAGCATGAATCGCTTCCATAACCTCCTTTGTTCGACGATTCCGCATTCGTAAACCTTTAGAATTATCACAATATCCAATAAAGACTCCAATGTTAGCTTTGGCTTTGAGCTTTCAAAGTCATCACAATCATTATTCTGATAGTAAATAGATCCAAATACATGAAAGTGTTTGAGATTCGGTTTTCATGCGGACAAGCTCAAAAGGTGTTTTGTTGTATGCTTTGTAATCATAGAACGGTTTTGAGTATAGCATGCGGTGAGATACGCTTCCGCCCACAAGTAACTGGGAGTTTAGCATTGATTAACATTGTTCTTGCAGCTTCCACTAACGCTCGGTTTTGTCTTTCAACAACTCCGCTTTGTTCTCGTGTACGTGCAATAGATGTCCGATGTCAATTCCACTTTCATAAAATTCACGAAGAGTTTTGTTAACAAATTCAGCCTTTGTCCGCTCGATTGTCCGATGGTGTTTTGAGTCGAACTCAGATTTCGTGAGAAGGTGATGATCATCGTGGAGCTTGGTCTTTGCTTCAAGAAAGTAGACCCAAGTCCAGCCGTGAATAGTCATCAACAATTACTAAAATGTAGCGTTTGCCATTAATCGCTTGCACGCCAAGATCGGGCCACACAAATCCATGTGAAGAAGATGAAGCACATGTCGAGAGTCAGGTTCCACCTTGAAGGAAAATGAGTACGAGTGCTTTTCCTTGTTCAAGTCGAGCAAAGGTGATCTTTAGAATACCGGAATCGTGGGAGACCTTGAACTAGTTTGTGTCGAGCAAGATTGGTTATAGTTTGAAAGTTTAAATGTGAGACGACGGTGCCATAGCCGTGGATTTTGTTGATGTTGCCTTTGAAAGTAAGCGGACGGGAGATGAAGAAACTATGTCTTGCATAGAGATAGTGTAAAGACTCGAGTTACGCGAGCCGGACATAAGGTCGCTTCCTTGTAGATCACGAATGAAACAAGATTTCTCCCCGAAAGCAACCTCCAAATCTCCATCACGTAACTAACTCATCGAAAGCGTACATGACCGAGGCCGCCCACATAATAAACCCCGCTAATTTCGATGTTCCCATTGATATAGTCTCCGTAGCCCATGATAGCTGCAAGTGATCATTCCCGAATCGACAAAGCCAATGAACTTTGCAATAAAGTTTGATAACAGCTTAAGATTGCTCGTCATGTGTCGGGAACATCCGCTATCAACAATCCAGAATGATCAGATCACCGTGCATTACACGGGCGACACAGATGGAATAAGTAGATGTGGAACCCAAATGTTAGAGGGTTCCGAGCGCTTATAGTAGACATACACACATCAATAACTTTAGGCATCCATTTAAATCATAGTGTGTTATATATCCATTTCGCCATCTCCAACTAGTATTTGCTTTAGTCTTAGTGAATGCACTAGGTGGTACGACATTCCTAGGAGGTGAAACCCGAGCTACAGGACATCAATACGGTTCTTAGAATCTAAAGAGGCGGTCTACCAAGCACGACTTAGAATGATTAGTGGGCCCAGAGGTATTCCGATTCTTAGGATTCCTTAAACGAGAGATGATAGCTTTAGCAACACATTTGTCATGACAATCGAATTCATACTCAAATAACACAAGGTGCATCGATCAATATCGAAAGTAATTAAAGGTTTAGCATTCGTTACATCACTATTTCTATTACATTTGCCGACGCAATATTTATAGTGGAAGCAACGCGAGTCTTATTCATAGTCCTAGGGTGTTCTTCACTTCAAGATTCTTTATTGTTCTTTTCTTAGGTCGCAACTTCCTATTCTTCCTTGTATTTCTCCTAGGGTGAAGTGCTAACGCTTGGAAAAGAGGCAACTATTCTGCTTTCAGTAGAAGGAAGCACGTTAGCAACTTGTGATTTGGCAAGTAGGGATTCTAGGTTCACGATTACTAAGTGTTACCGTGATATTCTCTTAATCACGGTAGGCGGAAGTTGTTCATACTTTCCTAACATTTCTCTTAACTTAAAGATAGTGTGCACCAATTCTTGATTTTCGTAATCTAAGATTTCCAAAAATTGTGACTTCCTTAGTGTGTGCAAGAAAATGATCAAGCTCGTTTGATGCTTCATCACGAGTCTTTTAAGTAAATCAAATATGACACCATATTCTGCTTAACTTTACAAGTTCTTGTTCATATTTTTAGATTTGACATTTCAAAGACATGTTTTGATCATCCAGTTGCTCAAATTTTGGATTAAACTTTTGGATTGCAATCGGTGGATTTTGTTTTACAAAGCAAGTTCACGATTTTGACAATCTTTTGACACCATTGAAGACGACGCTTTGCATTTGAAAGCTCGTTAATCAATTGTTCATTTTCACTTGTAAAGACTCGATCCGATGCACATTATCGTAATACTCAACAGCTACTACGTAATCAATAAGATCACAGAGATATAATCGATGCATATGACAAAGAATTCAATAACACAAGATTATGGACATCAAAGACAGATTACATCTTCCAAGAGTCGATCAACATCTTTTCTCAACATTTTCTTTTTACGCTTAGTATTAGAAATAGATGTTTATGTTTTCTCGAAAACGACCTTCATCAATCCAAGTTCCTTATGAAAGTCCTGCTCCCAAGACAATGCACAATGTTTCAAATATTTAACATTTGGTAAAAGATTTTTCGAAAAATGTCTCTTTGTTCTCGCGCCAGAGGCGATTGAAAATGTTGAACTTTGATTTCGTAATGATATTCTATCTCATGTTGTAAAAGTTTGAGGTCACCATGAAAAGGTCAAAATATCTAATAATTTTGCGATTTTCGTGTTTTGAATTTACTTCATTGATAGAAGGTAAAGGACCATAAATTTGTGCATAATCGGTTGGGGATTAACAAGAGAAGACTCGAGACGCTTTTATGATAATCCTTGGTGTGTTAGAAGAACTGCTGGTGTGTAAAGTGGCCGCTGAATAGTTAAAAGGTTTGTTGTAAACTACGCTTAATTTTGATCGACTCGCCTTTCGCATCTAATTCCTCTTGACGATGATATTCAACAACACTCATAATGTAATCATCAATTTTATATTATGCAATCGAAACTTCATGATTTGGTTTGAATGCTTTTGTTGAAAGCTTAGGTTTGTAATCGCGAAGATTCGGTCCATATCCATTTGGATTAGGTTTTAAAGTAAACTTTTGAATAGTGCGATCGACTCACCATGTTTGTAAACAACATTTTTAAACTCTTTAAGTTTGTTTTGCAAGCCGATAATTTCTTCAAGATGATCATCTATTCGCTTCGCTGAATGCTTTTGTATGCAGAGAACTGCTTTTGACAAGTTAACAACTCACCTTTAGCTTTTTGATTTTCCAAGTGAGAGCGTTAATTTGCTTTTTATGTTCACGCTTCAGCTTGTTCTATTTCGCATAACAAAGCATTCTTTGAAGCGGCTAGATCACGATCCGTCGCTCTAAATATTTTTCGCTTTGATGAGATTTAGCAAAGCGGCTTCAAAACCTTTTTCACGCTTTTTCTTGAGTTTTGAAAAAGTTGAGTTGCATTTTAAACATTCAAAATCCTTGGTTAATAATTGCATTTTACTTTTTAAGTCCCGATTATCGCACGACATTCTTCCACTATGGATTGTTGGTTTTTTAATGCATCAACATCCGGACGAGGCAAAGTTCGGTGTGTTCAACGTGAGTCACAACATGATCATTATTTAGATCCTCAAGTATAACCACGAGTCAATTTGATTATCAAGGAAACCATAAGGTCATCTTGATCGTCAAATGTAACTACGGGTCTAGTTGAAAATCGCTTGAATGAGATGTGGACGACTCATTTTGAACATTCCGAGGCTTGCCGGATTCGGATGTTGGCGGAGATATTAGATCGTGGATAAATATGGTTTGTTCGGTACTGAGACAAGCCATCGTTGTCATACAATGGGCCCGTGTCACTCATGTGTAACTCATGCATATTAGCCATCAACATAATAAATGCATTGGCCTGCAAGTCCTCCATATCATCATCCGAGTCGCATCCGCCATAAAACTCGTTTTGTCCGTGAGAGTTCCACCGCCTTCATCCTTAAGAGCCAAAAGTAAAGCCTCCTTGTGATAAGCATTGCCCTAGTCCCGGCTTTGGGCATGCATTAGCCTGTGTCCTTCTCGCTGCGGTTGTAGCATCAAGACCATTCAACCCATTCTCGAGCATTTCTGCTCCACCACTGAGCTCGTTGTTATTCCTACATATAGCATTAAACCTCGACCACCGCCCATCCGACGACCATAACCACGATTCTCGAACTTCAACTCATCCATTGTTCATAACACCGATTCCTTGTGTTTGATGAGGAACGAATGCGATTGTTGGATTTGTTTGTATAATGGCCAAAAGTATTAGCAATCATAACAAATCCTTGTTGCAATGCTTCGAACGGATCAGATTCCTCATTAACTTGACTATAAAGTGCTTGATCATTGTTGTTGTAAGGAACCAATTGAGTTTGTTGAGATTGCTGTGATTGATCATGTGGTGTGATAGTGGCAGTTGGTTGAGTTGCTGGTTGAGGAGGATAACTGTTTTGAGCATACAAGGCAAGTTGTTGATTTTCCGGATGTGAAGATGAAGCAATTTGAGCACGGAGAATCCTTTCCTTATCAACTTCCTTTTGATGAGGCTTCAAGTAATCTTACAACAATCCGTATGTAGAATGATGCATGTTCTTCGCTTGACGGAGAAAAATGACATACTTTTCCCATTCAGGACCAAGACTACTCAGGAACTTAGTATTCACTGCAATTCTTGGCATGATGATGTTGTGTTTATCCAAATCATTTATGATGTCTGAGAATCGATGATGATTGATTGCTTCCAAAACAGTCAAGAAATATTGACCAAAGGTTTTAGTCAACAAAAGTTTACTATTATGGACTCAATACAAATTTCCCTTGGAATTTAGTGGATTCCCGGATCGTTTAGTCCCACGGAGGTTGAATGGTGCTTGAAAACGTTCAGACGTAGAATGATCACTAAGGATAATGATCCGTAGGATTTTGGTTTATAATTACACTACCGATTGATTGAAATTGTATTTGATATAGAACTATAAAGCACAACAATCGATTAAACAAACTTGAACACGACGCTTACTAAATTTTACGAAACGATAAAACGTAAATTTAAAAGATTAGAACACCTATGGATATGAAAATGATATTTTACAATCCTAATAATAAAAGAAAATTATTGGAAAATTAAAATTATTTTTATAACTATTTATTTAATTATTATTAATTAAAACTATTTATTAATTATTTAAAATACACTTAAATACAAGAAAATACAAAATTAACCTAGAAAAATGAAATTTTAACTTAGAAAATCTAGAATATTATAAAACTAATTTTAAAACCGAAAAGATATTTTTATGTTTTTATTTATTTATTATTAATTATTTAATACTTTTTAACTATTTTAAATTCTAATAAATACTAAACAAACTAAGAAAATTATGAAATTTTTCTATAAATATCCTATGATGACGTAAAGCTAAGAAAATTATAAAACAGAAAGTGCTTAATAATAAGTCGAAAAAGAAAATTAAAAAGCTAATTTATATTAAATAAACGCTATCACTATTTTTAAAATGATGTTTTTGTGATTTTTTCTTTTACAAAACTATTTAACTACGATATTAAGCAACTCTAATGAAGACAAAAATTTTTAAACTTAAAATAAGCGCTTTAAAAGCTTAAGATCTTAATAGTTTAAGTTTTGGCTTGTTTTGATTTTTAAGCTCAAATAAGATCACAACAAGCTTAACAGCTTGGAACCAAAAGTGAAATAAAATGTAAATAAGCTAAAGAAACTTAAATTAAGCTAACAGCACAAAGAAAACACACCGAAAAGCTTAAAATAAGCTAATAAGCACTTATACTAATCCTATCAACCAAACAGCTTGCAATAAACTTATAGCAATTTAAGCTTATGAAATAGTGAAAAGCTCAAAATAAGAACCGAGGTATTGAGATGGGTTGGTGAGCTTCTAAAAGTCCAAGCTCACTGCTTTGGGGTCCACTAATAAGCTTATAACAAGCTTATGAAAAGCTTGTAACATCGATCAATGACTCAAGATGTACCGAGTCAAGGTATACTAGAAATGGGACAAACAAAAGTCACTAGCAATCCTACCAAATAAGCTAGAAAGTGAAAATAAGCTTTGGAACTTTAAGATGCCTAGGTTAGCTTTCCAAAAGCTAAGGGTCAAAAGCTAAGGTTCACTAATAAGCTCTGATGAGCTTGTGAAAAGGTCTCAACTACACTAATAACTCGGTGTATACCGAGTGATTTTGAGAAAACAAAATGAACATGATAAGCAATTCAAATAAGCTATAAATTGAAAATAAGCAATCACACATCAAACTAGCAGATGGGCTTTACAAAACACCAAAAGTTACAAGCTAATATTAACTAATGAACAAGTCGCAAGCTTATGAAATAAGCTTTACTCACCGCAAGTACGTAGCACTTTTTAGAAAAGGGTTTAAAAGAAACCAAGAAATAAGCAGTTTAACAAGCTAACTAGAAATTATAAAAAATTCTATGATGAAGATGAGCAACTAAATTCTAATATTCCAAAAGCATAAAACATGAAACTCTATATTAAATCCTATAGAAAATTATCTATTTTATTCAAAACCGCTAAACCGAAATTTCGACTTTTTAAGATAAACACTAAAGTTGACTTTGATGAACTTTGGATCAATCCTACTTCATCGATTATGTTATAATAAGGTAAATTAAGACTGGTTTGATCAATTCTAACAACCTATAAACATGATAGCATGATTATTGAACATAAAATCCAACATTTAGCAATTGATTTAGATTAAAAGCAAATTTTGACTTTTATCAAATGAGCAATCGATTTTATTGTATATCCGAGCTATATTGACCTAATGTAACATAAACAACCAAGAACAATAATATGAACAACCTCTAACACGCTTAATAAAGCAAAACCAAACAACCCTTTAAAAGACTGCTTTGAAGCTTTACACTAAAATAGATTTTTAAACCAAAAATCTATTGATTAACTTATAATAACTATATTGATACATGATTAAACTAAAATTAACAAGATTTAAACACTTATACTAAGAAATACAAATTTTGAAGAATTGCTTACAAATTGAGTCCAAGCACAAAACTGAGAATCAAGAGCCAAGAACACAACCTATAGCTTCCCAAGAAGCACTAAACCAAGGGCAATCCAAAATCAACCCTGCTCCAGCTTCTTGATCATTTCTTTGCTGATTTTTGAATTTTATCTAATTTATGTGAATTTTTTGGTATTTTTGGTTTTTGATTCTAAAATGAGTTCTAGAGTTACTAAAAGCTTAGAAAAGCTTTAATAGGAGCTTATGTGAGCTTATGAGACCATAACATTAATTACTAACAACATTCAAACAAATTGAGAATTTAACAAGGAAATTTGCAAAAACTTGAAATGAGACTGAAAACTGAAATTGCTTACTGAAAAAGATTTATATTATAATTGAAATTGATAAAACAAGATTTGAAAGCTAAGACATACACTGAAAGCTTAAATTAATAACAACGACTAAGTGAAATTAAAATTACACTAGATTCTTTCACATAGCTTCTCTCTTCTTTATAAAGATCTTTTAGACTCATCGATATCTCGAGACTTTCCCACTTCTTTCCAACCATTGGATCCTTCAAAATCATCGAATCGCCCATTTGTCATTTTGGCGCCAAAAGTATTTCGAGTAGGTTTTGCAATTAAAGAAGTTTGGGTGTTTGTGGAGGTGTTGGGAGTGGGTAGCAGTGGAAAGGTGGTGGTGAGGTGGTAGAAGCAAGTGGTGGAAACCACGGTGGTTTCGGTTTTGGCGGGGCTGTCATGGAGAAGAACAAATGATGGCGGGTTTGACCGGCTCGACCCGTTATTATTAATAAGCGGGGTTCAAAATGGGGGTCACAGGATATTGACAGGGGTTCTTTGGGTTTCATTGCATAATACAAAAGGGTCCATTTGGTTTGTAGTTTATCACAAGGACCATTCTTGTAATTTCGCTAACTTGAGGACCAAACTGTACTTTTTCAAAGTTATTCCAAGGACCAATTATGCCATATATGAATAGTACAAGGTTTTATTTATTAATTTTCCATTTTAAATAACCTGTGGACCATTATTGACACTTTTCAAAGTCGAGGGACCAAAGTTGTCATTTTGTAATTCTTAAACTTTCAAGGGTTTGTTTGGACAAATTTTGAATCCATTGGAGCTTAAATGATATTTTGTTTTATTTTGATTTACCAGGACTAATTTTGACAACTTTTAAAACTTGGGGACTAAACCGCCAATTATGCAAACTTGATACATTTTTCAATTGATTTTGGTATTTTTGCATTTAAAACACATAAAACACTTATTTGTGATATTTTTATCATTTTGATGCATTTCGAGTGTTTTCGATGTTTTAGCGATCTAAAAGGTACAAAATGATGATTATTTCGCACACTCATCAATCCCCACACTAAGATAACGCTAGTCCCTAGCAATCTTTTGAAACTTTAATGGATTTCATCTCTTTACCAAAAGCCATTACTCGAGTAGCCAATTGTTTCAGTTCAAGTAAGAACCTTGGTACAATGATAACCAAATGATTTTGAGCAAATCACCGACTTTCAACGGTTTTGATTTGTCTTTACCGGAAGCCGCTTGCTTCGGACTAGCCAACTCTTAGAAAAATATCTTTGGTGAGTCGACACAATTATGGTTTTCCAATCGCCTTTACCACAAGCCATAAACTTGCGGGCTAGCCAACTCTTCACTAATTAAAGATATGGCGAATAACACCATACAATTTTGGGCAAATTGTGTCGTAAACGGATTTGAGATATCTTTACCAAGAGTCAGATGCTCGGATTAGCCAATCCTTTTGTTTATTAGACATGGCGGATCGATAATCAGTAGTCGAGTAAGTGCAAAACACTTACTCAAAAAAAATTTTGGCCAAAACGGGGAATGGGTGGTATAATACATGATAAAATTCGTGAGAACCCCCCACACTAGAAATGAATATTGCCCTCAATATTCAAAGTACCGCGGTTATGCCAAACAAAGAACGTAAAGGGAAATATTACGCCATTATTTTATTTTTGATATACATACATACTTTTTTTTTTGCTTATCGAAAACTTATATACAAATGGGCAACTCCCCACACTAGGGTGGTAGAAAGTAGAAAGAAGTCGTAAATATGGATGAAAACCCATATGGTGTGCTATCGTTTTTGATTACCGAGTCGCTAGCTTGACTCGATCCCCGCATTTATTGGTTCATGGGAAAGTTTGTAGATCCGGACAACCACATGTGGAATGTCCTCTCCAAAATAGTGTTTCAATCGATGACCATTCACTTTAAAATTTGGACCATCGGGTCGAGATAACTCAATAGTTCCGTAAGGAAATACTTTAGTGATGGTGAATGGTCCGCATCAATGGATTTTAGTTTTCCGAGAAAATCTTCAATCTTGAATTGAAAAGAAGGACTCGATCACCAACGTTGAAAACGCGGTTCTTGATTTTGAGTCATGAATCTTCTTTGTCTTTTGTTTGTAGATCAAAGATTTCGTATGCTTGATCACGTAGTTCATTTAATTCATTCATTTGAACTTTCTCGTGATCACCACCGTCTGAATATCGGTTGGCATGTTTCAAGGCCCAATATGCTTTGTGCTCAAGCTCAATCGGCAGATGACATTCCTTTCCGTGACACTAGCTTGTATGAAGTACACCACGGGTGTTTTATAAGTTATACGGAAGGCCCAGAGCGTCATCTAGCTTATCCGACCGTGATGCACGGTTTTCGCCATCGTCCTTTCCGAATTCTTTTTATACCTCGGTTGGAAACTTCCACTTGCCCACTTGTTCGGGGTGGTATGCAGAGAGACGGTGGGTTACACCATACTTTTGCATGACTCGATCAAATTGGTCATTGCAAAAATGCGTACTACGATCACCGATTATAGCTCGTGGAGTTCCAAACCTAGCAAAAGATATTTTAAAAATTTCACAACAACTCGGCATCATTAATGGGTAAAGCTTTTGCTTCAACCCATTTTGACAAATAGTCAATGACCACAAGTATGTATTTGTTTCCTAGATGATGGAAATAGCCCATAAATTCAATGCCCTGATGTCAAAAATCTCACATACTTGAATGGCGCTTGCGGCATTTCATTTCTTTCGAGATATTTCGTGACGCTGACAAGTGTCACATGTTTGACAAAATCGTGGGCATCCTTGTAAATCGAGGCCAATAAAACCGGAATCAAACACCTTTTTGGCGGTGTAATTGGACTATGATGGCCCCCTGGGTCCAAAGATGGCAAGCTTTGAGAATGTCCATAGCTTCCTCGTCCATAAACACACCGTTGGATGACTTGATCCCACATATTTTGAATAAGTAGGGTCGTCCCGTAAGTAATGTTTAACATCCTGAAGAATTTGTTCTTCGCTGGGTCGACATTCCTTTCACTATGAAGTTACCCGCATGGTAATTTGCGAAGTCGACAAACCATGGGGTAGTAGAGTTTCCAAAAGTAACCGCATTGAGTGTCTCGAGAGGAAATGTTTCTTATTTCCTTTTTCTCGAAAACATCTTGGTGTGGTTTTCTAATCGGACAGATGATCGCAGACTAGGTTCTCACCTTTTTATCACGATAATGATATCAAATTCTTGCAGGAGGAGAACCCAACGAAGCAATCTCGCTTTGCATCTTGTTTTGCAAAGAGATATTTGAGAGTCGAATGATCCGTATACACCACGCATTTGGTCAAGATTAGGTATGGTCAAACTTTTCAAACGCATACACCACGGCTAGTAGCTCTTTTCCGTAGTGGTGTAATGGGTTTGAGCTTCACCATAGTCTTACTCGCGTAGTGGATATGTCGAAATGCTTGGTTTTACGCTGCCCTAAGACCGCACCGATAGCAAAATCACTTGTATCGCATATGAGTTCAAAGGGTAAATCCCACGGGTGCAACGAGAATGGGTACTCAAGAAGCTTTTTCTTTAATGTTTCAAAAGCTTCGATGCACTCGTGAGAAGATAAAAGGAGCATCTTTTTCAAGAAGATGGGTCATAGGCCAAGCGATTTTAGAAAAATCTTGTATGAATCTGCGATAAAAACCGCATGACCTAAAAACTCCTAATACCTTTGATGTAACACCCCAATTCGGATATGCGCTGAATTCAAACCGGTATTACTTGATGGCACAATAGTCATAATAATAGAAAACGATCTCTAAAGGAGTCGTTTAAAAAGGCTTTATCATTCAAATATATCGAGTTTACAAAATAGGTCCCGCTTGGTTCCATTGATTACAAAACACATCAATATAAAGTTTTTGATGCTTTGTGAATGATAAATTATTTATGTATAGCCTTCTTGATCTTGCCCTTCCGTGCCAGCTTCCGACTTTATGGACCTGAAATACATGCTTAAAACTGTCAACACAAAGGTTGAGTGAAATTCATAGGTTTGTTTGATGGTTGAACACATTATGTTGGTAGTGTGAGTTAATTTGACTCACACCAAGGTTTTGAAAACAAAACAGTTATTATTGCACTAAGCTCATGACACCGAAAACGCGTAATGACTTGTCAATAGAAATTGATATAATAGTTTGCGTGTCATTGGTCAAACATTTGCCCTAATAGGTAATTTGCCAATAAACCTATGGTTCTTCAAATAGAGCGCTTGTTTACCGGACTTGGTCAAACAAACGGATTAAATCAATCCCGATAGATCTATCCACATTATTCGCTCACCCGCAAGTGATTAATGGTTCATGATAATAGGGACTTAAGTTGGCAATAGTGGTACTTAGTGCACATAATACATTCGGATAAGCATACGCTTCAAAGCAATGTGTTCGGTTTAAAATAAAGCATGTATCTCCCCAAGGGTTTGTAAAACAATTTAAGTAATAGAAAGTGGGGCTATGAACTCACCGAGAGTTGATGATGTTAAGTACTAACGGATGTGATGGATAAGTCAAGACTTCTACGTACAACCTAAAAATGAAATGTTGCGACTTAAGTTTGGAATAATGTTTTAGGAAAACATAAACCATCCTATATATATCCCTATGTTGATCATGATGTAGTCAATTTTCATTTGATATTTATAGAAAGATCTTTAATATGTGAAAACGTATTTAGTTTATAGATATCGTACTACCGCTCGCCATCATAATTCGTGAGGTCATGCAAGAAACGCTCGAGGAGCTAGGACACTTTAATTCAGAACCAAGAACTCGTCGACACGCTTTACTCAAATGAAACCCTCACATGAAGCTCCCTACTATTGTAGCACTTAGTAAATACAACATATGTTTTGAGTGAAGATTGTTATAACATAAAGTCTATCATGTTTTAATAACTATCTAGTTTTTACAAGTTCTCGTGCTTCAAACAAGCCTCGAGGCTTTAGCCATGGCCTTGCCGTGACTTTGGTCTTGACTTCCATGGTCTTGAGACTTAGCTTTGGCCTTAGCCGTAGCGTGGTCTTGGCTAATGGCCATTAGGCCTCTTGGTTTGCTTTTAGTTGTGACAAAAGTATAGTTGTGAGACTATATTTACTAGCTTTATGTTTTTGAAAGATTTTGGCCTATTTAAGCGCTTTCAAGGTCCGAGCTTCCTCGATAATGAAGGAAAACGCCGTTCCGACAACTTTCGTGTTTTAACTTTTCATGATTCGGACCATAAGTATGACTTTCAAATGGCGTAACCAAACAGTCCCCATATGGCGCTTTTGGCTTTTAGGTTTCGCTAACTTCTTTTGCCT
>CM040244.1:283528608-283551382 GCA_022545495.1 Chrysanthemum lavandulifolium
GAAAATGATAAATTAAGAAATAAGAGTATATTTTCAAGTAAAACAATACAAATGATGAGTATATTAGTGGGAAATTGACACTAAAATATTAGGACTATTTGATGCTATCAAAATCCCCCCACTTGAACTCTACTTGCCCTCAAGTAGACCTTATTAGAATCATTCTTAAAAAGATATCTCCCAAGTGACTTGGAAAATATGAGTTTAAAAACTTCCTATGTTAGAATTTATCAAAGCCAAACACCTCACAAAATGGGAACAAAACACTCATACTCTCTGATAACGCTACACGCGTCGTTCGGGGTCAAAGGAACTTCCTTTTCGTCGAGCAAGTTTTTCAACACCCTAGGCAGTGAACCTAATCGTTGTAGTGTAGTATTAGGGTAAGCCACGGGAATTGATATCGTTCTCTAGGGGAATAGGAATGCTAGTGAGAGGTTACTACGCTAAGGTTGGGGTTGAGGAAGATTATTTTCTTATCTTTTTTTATATTTAGGAAATGGAAAGGAACGAATCTCGGGGTTTGGATTTGGGGTGGTTGGTATTTCTACCGATTACTCTACTATCTAATTATCTAATTAACTAAGGTGAGGGTAGTCTATGTCTAATTATTGTGTGCTCGTATGATGGTTTAAAGATGTGTTTACTTAGGTTTTATTACTCCTTAATTATCTCCTATTGATGGTTGAATTGTCACGTCCTTATTCTTATTTGCGTTGTGTGTCTAAGGTCGTAGGGTGTCGTTTATCCCAACTCTTTGAAACTATCAAAGGGTCTCGTCTACAAAATCTCTAGGATTTATAAACTCTAACTCTAAGGTACTCTTTGGATGGTTTAGCCTACAACTACTCTAGGTGTTATAGTCTAAGGTTCACAAAGATTAATCAAGCATTAACTACACAACGAATGACCTATCGCATTACTAGATCGTTAACAATTAAGATAAGAGACAACCAATCAATATTCAATAATTAAGTTTCATATTCCCTAAGCAAACACACAAGTAAATTAGCCGGACATGGAGAACATGCAAGCATACACACAAATAATTGAAGACATAATTGAATTAATGAAGTAAAACACTTATCTTGATGTAAGATAGGGTTTAGAACCCTAAAATACTGTACAAGACAACCTTGGTTCGGTTTAGGTTTTTACTCCAAAAGACTACACACTGAAAACTAAAAAATTCGGATTCTATATATAAGATTACATTCGCGATGGCGTCACCTTATGCTTGTGACTCCGTCTCTTGACCTCGGCGCCGTGCGGATCAAATCTAGGCCGTGCGAGTTGCGACGACCTACTCTTTTAAATCGAACACCGTCACTTGAAAATAAGCAATTTAACTCTTGTATCGTCACAACATGTGGTCCGGCGGTGTCATGAGATAACACTGCGCCGTCCCTTGTGTTTTGACTTGAGTGTCTCGATTCGACTTTGGCCATTTTCTTCGTATATCCGCGCCTTTTCATCCAAATAAGTGCCATTCGGTAATTTTCCTTCAAGAGACTTAAAAGGGAAAAAGCGATATTAAGTAATAACGGATACAAAGTGATCAAATAAGGGCTTAAACGACCCTCAAAAAGGTACATTTAAAACCTTATCAAATATCCCTACACTTGGTATTTGCTTGTCCTCAAGCAAATGTGCTTTAACCAATTAATTTATAAGTTGGGGTCATGAAGCATTGGTTTAAAACAATCCACAACACATATAATCCCATAAAATTCATAACAAGCACGGAAATTATATACTAGCACCTCGCATGGGGTGTTTGGATACTCACAACTCTCGGGTGTATATGAAATATAACAAGTTGGAAATGGAAGATAAACACTCATTAACCTGTCCTAGTACATAGATTGCCATAGGCTTAAGACTAGATCAAACCTCCATCGCTTTGGCGTAAGCACCTAGGAAAGACTATCCAAGAGGACTTTTAAAGGGTTATAATGTTAGGCTTACGGTAGGGAAACAAAGGGTTTGGTGGGATACGCTATTTAGTGGTGGCAAGTAAAAAATCTTTTTGTTACAAGCATGCGAAGAATGGCGTTGCTAAGCCAAGACTCGACACTCTAGACTCTAGATAACTAAAATAAACAAACATAAATTAAAGATAGATGTAGGATGGTAGCCCGTATGTATGTTTTTTTTTTTTTCATCATACACTTTTACTCTACCATCCTCTATAGTAACATTAAAATGATAGGAATTTATATGCACATCCCTACACTTGATTTTTTATTACTCTAACACTAATTTGACCCGAATTAAAAGATCAAAACACTTGGAGTACATTATTACGCAAATAAAGGGAATTTGAATTTAACGTTCCTTCCTTCATTTCATAAACTTTAACTTTTCCATGAGTCCCAATCGTCCCAAAGCTGTGTACAAAGGATATGACTCGACTTAGCAACTTATGCAAGCAACTAGATAATTGAACTAAGGGTTTTTAGGGTGATAACAATAATGCACTAAAAGTCAGTGCATACAAGGTAGGCTAAGGCAATTTGGGTGTACATTTAGGGGTGGGTGTAAACAATGCTCTTCATTGATATTACGGAAAACCGAAACAACATGAGAACCGCGAAAAGGATAGGCTCACGGGGTTAACTAGGGTATCGTATACTAAAGATGAGTACAACGCAAAGGTGTGGGGAATTACTCAACCGATGTGGAAGAAGTAATTATATTACGGGTATAAAACAAGGGTTATCCTAATGCCTCTTATCATTTAGCTATTCCTAACTATACAAGTGTAGTCTTACTAGCGATCTCGGGATGCATCACAAAACAAGTTCTAGAATCTAATATACTACGGTTTACACTAAGCATTAAAGATGAATGCTTTAATTCCTACTAATCTAAGGGTGATCCTCGCATTTTGGGTGGAATTTAAGTGGTAAAGGGTTTTTGTGCTAGTCATATAACTTCCTATCCATGAGATGCTTTTGTTAAGACTAATGGCCCACTCCTATATGTCATAAAATTTTTAAATTTGGTGCCAAAATTACCTAACCGACATTTCTCATGGTTTATTACACAAATGAAATTGGACAAAGCAAATAATCAAGGATAAGCATAGTTTCAAAGTTCCATTTATTTTCCTCCACACTTAAAGCGAACATTGTCCCCAATGTTCCCGAAATATCAAAGTTATGATAATGGAAGGTAATAAAAGATGAAATAAACTAGTACTCCCGATTAGCTCGGTAGGATCCATGTAAGCTGGTGGTTATATTTTCTTCAAGAAGAACGGTTTCTTGAAAAGCTCCTTCTCATCTTATGTATCTCCTTCTTGATAAATTAAACCTGCACACTTGAAGAAAACAAATGAAATACAAGCATTTGACTCGAACAAACACACATGTATATCTTTTAATTAATTGCAATTCTCATGTTTACGTTTCTTTTGAAAGCGTGTGTAATCCTCCTACACTTATCCTTTATGTAAAATACCTTTATATGTAATTAAGACGAGGTTAAAAACAAAATAAAGCATTTTTACAAATTTAAACATGAGAATAAACAATCAATAAAAGATATACGACACACAAATAAAAATGAAAAACAAATACACATGGGTTGCCTCCCTTATTTAACGGATAAAGGGGAGGTTTTCCCTGCACTTAAGCATAAGTGCGGGTGATAGTAGCGATACACACACTTAGGGTGGAAATTTGCTACGTGAGGAGAGGGTGATGGGTGATTTATATGCTCAAAGGAGTGTGCTCCATTCATTATAACCTTACCTAATTCTATTGGTGTAACAGGTGAATCAAATCTCTCTCCTAATAATGGATCATCTTCTATCAACTTCAAAAGATTCTTAGCTAAGGATCCATCTTGACCTAATAAACTCGGTTTAAACTCATAATGTTTCTTGTTATCAACCATGAATGGGTGATATAAGTGTGTAAGGTCATGGGTTACTCCTATATTAGCTTCCACTCTACATGGGCTAGAGTCTACCACCTTTATCAAGAAACTACCCAAACTATTTATTTTGATGGGTGGATTGGGGCCTAATTCAATTCCAAGATTCACATCTAAAGACGGAAAATTGGGTAAGGTTTTAGGTTGAGGCTCGGGTTCATCAAAGTTAGGAACTTCCCTAGGACTAAGAGAGAGGTCATGATAACAAGCATCTAAACCTACATTCTCTAGTGGCGTTTGGTCCAAGGTTCTATATCAATCGGGTTCCTATAGTCTCTTCTACTTCTTAGGGTAAGTTATAGGCGATGTGTGTTCCTCAGTGATGGTAGGGCTTGTGGGCTGGGGTTTCCACCTCATTCTCCATTATATCTAGATCTCCTAAAAGTTCATCATGTGTTTTAGTATGATCTAACCCAAATACACTACTAAGTATCTCAAATCCTTCTTTAGCCATTTCAAATTCTTGGTCCGATTCATAAGAATCATTCTCAAAAATGTGATCACTATGTTCAATTTGCCTAAAGGATTCCTCATGCGTGTCATATGTTTTGAAATCTATCCCACACATGCAAATAGGTGGTTCAACTCTAACCATCTCACAATCTTGTTCGGGTTTAGGTTCCATGTTCTTAAAAACTAGGTCTTTTTGATCATGATGACTAAGGTTGGATAAATCCTCCTTATCCATTTCCTCAAGTTGTGACAACTGATGGTTTATGCTTAGGAGGCTTTTCTCAAATTTTTCGGAGGGTCTCACTAAAGGGTTGATTCTAACAATGATCGTTGAATAGAAGCCACACAAGCATAAAATTTATCAAATCCATCCAACCTTACACATCTCCTTTTGGATATCTCTAAGATCACTCACAAATTCGGTAGAACAATAAAAAGCAATCCAATCTGCGAAATTCAATTGTTCCTCATTTTTAATGATTCAAATGCAACTTCACTTGCCATAGCGACAAATGAAAAGGGTTTATGAACACAAACACAAAGAAGGGGATAGACTACAAGGAAGCTAAAATTGAGAAAAAATTTACTTGATAGGAATCAAGCAAAGAAACCTAAATGAGATGGACTACTAACTAGCTATTCTATTCCCCGGCGGCGCCAAAAACTTGATAACGCTACTGCGTCGTTCGGGGTCAAAGGAACTTCCTTTTAAATCGAGCAAGTTTTCAACACCTAGGCGATGAACCTAATCGTTGTAGTATAGTATTAGGGTAAGCCGGGAATTGATATCGTTCTCTAGGGAATAGGAATGCTAGTGAGAGGTTACTACGCTAAGGTTGGGGTTGAGGAAGATTATTTTTTTATCTTTTTTTATTTATTAGGAAATGGAAAGGAACGAATCTCGGGGTTTGGATTTGGGGTGGTTGGTATTTCTACTGATTACTCTACTATCTAATTGTCTAATTAACTAAGGTGAGGGTAGTCTATGTCTAATTATTGTGTGCTCGTATGATGGTTTAAAGATGTGTTTACTTAGGTTTTATTACTCCTTAATTATCTCCTATTGATGGTTGAATTGTCACGTCCTTATTCTTATTTGCGTTGTGTGTCTAAGGTCGTAGGGTATCGTTTATCCTAACTCTTTGAAACTACCAAAGGGTCTAGTCTACAAAATCTCTAGGATTTATAAACTCTAACTCTAAGGTACTCTTTGGATGGTTTAGCCTACAACTACTCTAGGTGTTATAGTCTAAGGTTCACAAAGATTAATCAAGCATTAACTACTGACGAATGACCTATCGCATTACTAGATCATTAACTATTAAGATAAGAGACAACCAATCAATATTCAATAATTAAGTTTCATATTCCTAAGCAAACACACAAGTAAATTAATGGGACATGGAGAACATGCAAGCATACGCAAAAATAATTGAAGACATAATTGAATTAATGAAGTAAAACACTTATCTTGATGTAAGATAGGGTTTGGAACCTAAAATCTTGTACAAGACTGACCTTGGTTCGGTTTAGGTTTTACTCCAAAGACTACACTTGAAAACTAAAAATTGGATTCTATATATAAGATTACATTCGCGACGGCGTCACCTTATGCTTGTGGCGCGTCCTCTTCAACCTCGGCGTCGTGCGGATCAAATCTAGGCCGTGCGAGTTGCGATGACCTACTCTTTTAAAGCGACACCGTCGGCGAAAATAAGCAATTTAGCTCTTGTATCGTCACAACATGTGCTCCGGCGTCGCAGATAACACTGGCCGCGTCCCGCGTGTTTCATTGCTTGAGTGTCTCGATTCGACTTTGGCCATTTTCTTCGTATATCGCGCCTTTTCGTCCAAATAAGTGCCATTCCAGTAATTTGCCTTCAAGAGACCTAAAAGTGAAAAGGAGCGATATTAAGTAATAACGGATACAAAAGTGATCAAATAAGGGCTTAAACGACCCTAAAAGGTACATTTAAAACCTTATCACTCTCTATTTTAAGTGTCAATTTTGGGGTGGTCACTCATTGCACAGTCATAGCAGGTATTCTATCATAGGCTTGATGGTTACACAAATATCCACCACTAGATCAAGGTCAAGATAATTCTTAAAGGCAACGTTGGGTGAACAAATTTAATAGGATTGGGTGAATTGTCTTTACCCACGTGCCTCAGTGAAAGGGACAAAACCAATGATACATGACCAAATCCATGGCCAAGACACCAATGATTGCTTGCTTCTTCACCTAGACATGATTCATGACTAAAGGGTAGGATAAAACATGGCATGCACATAAATGGTGAAAAATAAAAATAACAAGCAAATATTCCTAGCCTACAACCAAGTCGTTACCGCCCACCGTCCATCCAAAATCCAAGCTTTTAGACGCGAAATTCAGATCATAATGTAGCAAGTTATTGTGCCATAATTAGATGTCATATAAGCTCCATCATCACTAAAGAATAGTGCTTATAATATTTGCACTATCCTTTACAATAAAAAAACTAATACTCTTTTTAAATAACTAAAACAAATAAATAAGTTATCCCCCTTGAGATGAATCATATATGAAGAATATGGGGTTCTTAAATGATCTTAAAAAATATGTATGCATGATTCCCGAATCTCTCTCGAACCTCAAACTTAGGCAAACGACACTTCCCAATCGTAACCAAGACTACAAGGTAGGCTAAGGAGAAGTGGGTGTAACGAAACACTAAAATACGGATTAAGAAATGAAAAGAATGGCTCGAAAGGGTGTAACTAGCGGTATCTGGCACTAAAGATGAGTGCAACAAAAGGGTTTACACTGGGGTCGAAAAACACACACAATAATACACATATGGGCTATTTGGTGTAAATCCTAAAATATTGCCTTCTCAAACTATCCATCCCAAATGTATCAAGCTAACTCGACACATACTCGTCTATGGTCTCAAAATGAGGTAAAGGCCAAGTTCTAAGGTTTACAATACTACTGACACACTCAATATTTGGTGGATTTGAGTAATATGGGGAAAATAAAAGGCTAAACCTCACCAATAAAATCAAGGGATATAGTATGCTCGGCTAAGGTCTATTCTAGTTCGGTTAAGAAAAACATGTCAAAAATTTTCAAAATGGCATAATTTTCCAAAATAAACTAGAAAAATGGGCAAATAAAGTTCAAGTTATAATTCTACTCCCGTCCTCCCACTTGAAATGTACAAAGTCCCTTTTGTACACATATATTTAATAATAAAAGAAGAGAAAAGTAAATTGGAACGAGAACTCTGAAATTTGCTTCAAAAATGGTAGAAGGATCACGTTGAAAAGACGTGCCTTTACTTCGCCTCCACGAGCAAACTTCAAATCCCTGAAATCACGATAATACCAAAAAACATAAATCTAAAAAAAATAAAAAGGAAAAACAAATAAAAAGCTAACTCACTTTCGTAGGAATCACGATTGCATTTAGCGAATGCAACAAGCTTTTTAAACCACTCGGTGTGCCGAGTGGACGAGTGAAGTCTCGTGAGGGTTTACAAGGAACATACCCACAAATTTTATTTTAAAACTAATACAAGGTTATGGAGCATAAGTTTTTGAAATTAAAATATTTACGGTATAGCGAAGATTACGACGTAAACTCATGAATTGAGTTACGCCGTAAGTAATTAGACCTGAAAAAATTTCAGATGTCTGAGGATGGTTATGGCCTAACCATAGCAAATAGTTACACCGTAGAAACCTTCGAGATGAATTCCAGAAGTGAAAAACTCCATGGTGCATTTCCAAGCCATCCTTCTTCCTCCAATACCTGCAAAAAGTTATAATAAAACATACCAAACCAAACTAAACTAATAAAAAGGAAAGAAAGGGATAATTCGGGTTGTCTCCTAAAAAAGCACTTTTGTTTATTAACGAGTCTTTAAGGTAGACTCAAGGCCATGGTGCTTCATTGTTGCTGATGGACTTGTCCAACCTTGTCCATCTCTCTCATTAAATTTTGTCTTACCCATGCAACATTGGTTGTAGTCGAAGAAAATAATTCCTTTCAATTCTTTGCACTTAGATTCAATTCTTTGCACCTTAGAAAACTTCTCATCGGGTCCTAGATATACCAAGTCATTTCAAACTTCTACGCAACAATCGGAGGTGGTATTTTGTAGGTATGCCTAAAAGATTACATCTTCGTTGTTAAATGCGCTTTGTCATGAAGGTGCGAATCTATCATATCCTCGTATATCAAGGTAATCCATAATTCCATCAAGTTATCATCGTGGATTACGTCATTAAACCATTCATCATCAAGCTTATTCTTGATAAACACAAGTTTACAACGATATTTCTATTCTCCCACCTAGTTGCATACTAATCCTACTCTCACCCTTTTCGCCATTTGGATCAACATCTTTTCTTGGAGTATCTTCTTCCATGCAATCGCTCAAATCTTCTCTTTAGTTAAAGCATCTACTTTTTCGTATCGATTTTGATCGAATTGTCAAAACCTAATTTATCCACCCATGGTAATTCACCTCTTTTATTGTCATTGATGGAGGTCCAAAAATACTCATCATTTCAATCCTTACCTTACAACTTCCTCTATCAGGTCTTCATTACATGTTACAAAAAGCCCAAAATGTGTGTCTGTTGGTATCTTCGACCCTAATCTTCTCGCACCAATGTCTTCTTTCATTAGATCCCTTATATCATCATTTAATTCATCAGTGAGCTCTATTTCTTTTAATTTAAGGTCGTTCTTGGTGATAGGGGTTTCATTGTCATAGGAGCGATTCAGGTTATTCCAAATGTTCCATTTTGCCTCTCTATCAATTTTACCATACACTATACATATCCAATCATTGAAAGGTCATGCCTTCCATTCAAGGTTCATTCTATCTTGATCATTGGTGGAAGTCCATAGATGCTTGTTATTTTGTAACCTGACTTCGTCACCCCCACCATCACATTGATCAATATTTGGGTCACAAGATGACCATAAGTCATATCCTTTTGCATGGTCCACCGGAATAGCTTTGCATCAATGGTATTTTAACTCTATTTTCCTCCGAGCATCATTGACTTTCTTCTGATGTTGAGTCACAATCTTCGTGAGGGTCTCCGTTTCTTTGCTAGTCAAAGATGAGCTAACAATTAACTTGAGTTAAATATTTCCTTCTACCAATACGCATTTGGCATTTGGTGGCAAATAAGACTCCATCACGTCAGTACCATGGTTACGTCGTAACTCATTGATAGTGTTACAGCATAACTTCTTTTTATCTTCAATTCCAACTTTATTTTCCTGCAAAACATTACTAGAAGTGTCGACATTATTAGTTTTGTGGTGCTCGTGTGCTTCATTGTTAGGAGTAATTTCCCTACTTCTAGGTTTAAAATCCTTTCTTATGTTTTCATTATTCTTTATCACACACACATATTCAGTTGGATGGCATTTCCCCCTTCATCCATGTTGAAAACGAGTTTCCTATCATCAATTATTAAAGAAATGAGTTTTTTAAACACATCGATTCGGCATGTGCCATGGCAAGGAGGGTATCCATAAATTAATGGTAACTTGCAATCCTCTTCCATGTGAAGAATCACAAAATCAATAGGAAAATAAACTTATCAATTTTAACCAAAGCGTTTTCAACTACTCCCTAGGTATACTAACGGTTCTATCGGCCATTTCTATCATCATGTAAATTGGTTTGATTGGTCCAAGATTAAGTCTCTTACACATAGAAAGTGGTGTAATGCTTATAATAGCTCCAAGGTCGGCTAGAGCATTTCTAACACCCAAATTACCAATAAAACAAGGAAGAATAAAACTCCGTGGATCCTTCTCCTTGGGAGGTAACTAGTTCTGAACAATAGTTGAACACCATGCATTCAACTTGATTTCTTTTCCTGCATTTGTTGGTCCGTCATTAATTGAGCTAATCTTCCTAAGATAGGGTTCCATCAATAACCGAGTAAGTGTCATAAGCTTCTTCCCCATCTTCGTCTTGATTCGGGATCATCTTGTTCGGACAAGTTAGAAAAATATTTAAGCTCTTTTCGAGTATCGAGGAAGGGTGTATAAGGGGTTGTCCATCGTTGGAAAATATTGCTTTGCATGCCTTAGAATCTTTAGAAAAACTAGACTTCTCCCTCTTATTTTTTTCTTGAACCTTATTTGTTAACAACCCAATTTTAGTTTCAAGACTTCTGAGAGTCTCGTCATGAGCCTTAAGATTCAAATTGGCTCCTTCTTGAAAGTTCTGTAACCATTCCTCATGCTCAGCTTGCTTTTTCGTAGAGTTCTCAAGATAACTTTCAATAGATTCTTCTAGGCTAGATTTTCTTTCCCTAAAATGAGGCCGGTTGTCAACTCTCAAGTAATAACCTTGAGGTCATACGGTATCTTGCTCTATTATTGTTGTTCCCCAAAAGGTCTACTTTCTCCATACTTGACCTCTTCAACTTTTTTATCTTCTTCTTCCGATGGACAATCTTTAGCAAGGTTAGCTCTCTACAAGTTCACATCCTACTTTAATAGCATGCATTTCTCTTAACTTCTTCATGTCTCTACAAGACTCTCAAGCTTATTGGTGATCACGGTAATGCCATCCATGTTCTGGCTCATACTCCTGCTACTACCTCCATCATGCTATTTTTGTGAATGCTCTACCATATATTGGATAACTTCAAGGGATCAAATAGAGTCATCCATGGATCGGCCCACAGAGTCAAGCATTTGCCTCATGGAAATATTGATACCCTTGTAGAAGATATTTACCATTTGTTGCTTGTTGAGGTCATGAGTCGAGCACTTGTAAAAGAGATCATTGTACCTATCCCAAGCTTGGTACAATGACTCATCACCATCTTGCTTAAATTTGTGGATCTCTTCAAGTTGTTTTTGTCATCTTTGAATGAGGGCAATAACGTTGAATAAAAGCTCTTTTGAGGAGATCCCATGTGTTGATTATTCCTGCGGGCAACCTATCAATCCACCTCTTTGCGGTGCAATGAGTGTCAATGAAAACAATCGAGCATAACCGCATCGTGAGAAAAACCTGTGTTGAAAAGTCTCACGATGTACAAGACATTATAGACATGCTCGTGAGTATCTTGGTCTTGCTTCGAAAAGGGGTCTTTTCTTAACTCCGGCATAAGCGATTCTTAATTTCAAAATGCATATCTCCTTCAATAACCGACCTAACAATACATGGCCTTTGTTCCTCTCATGTCAAAGCGAGGTATTCCTCGAGGGTAAGCGTATCAATGTCAACTTCACCCATGGTACTGAAACTAACGAAAAAGAAATCGTGAGATGATGAAAACTTAAACAAAATTTGAAACTCAAATAAAACCCTAAAATAGCTCCCCAGCAATGACGCCAAAAACTTGATCTTTGGATTTATAGACCATATTTTAATATTTATAAACTCGTCTACCTAAGGTCTACCAAACACACTAGCAGGCGTGTGGCCGGTGCGTGTGTAGTGTAATCGATAAAGCCAAGTCGTCCCAAGAGCTATGGTGGGGATCTAACAAGTTCTAATGTCAACGATTTAAAAGGGTGTTTGGTGATTAATAATAAACTAATTAAGCGAAATGAAATGAAAACAAATAAAGTTGTGAACAATTAATAGAGAGAAATGTGTTGGCCTAATTACTAATCTTGTTACGCCATACTTAAGTTTTCCTATTAATATTTTCTATAGCTCCATGTGGGGTAAATTTCACTAGACTCCTCGGGTAAATTTGTAAGCCTATGTTCCATAGGTTCCTATTCCATAACCATCGATTACGAGTTCGGGTTAACCTACGTAGATTCATTAAGTACCGGCTACAATCTAGACTTATTATAAGGAAACCCGGCCTCTCGGAACTTAGGTATCCCCTTAACTTCTTAAGCATCTCTGTTTTGTAGGTGATCCTTTGGTCAATTCGCACACAAGATAGTGGTAGTCCTATGGTCAATTCTTACCACTACTCCCAACCTATTCGTCTAGGGTCCTTTGGTCAATTCTGATAGCTTCCTAGATACTACCAAAGATTAATACTACTGAAACAAAGGTGTCCACAAATAAGCAAAGAAAATATGCACATACAGCGATACGAAAACAAGAAAACTAAATCATGGCAATAACAATTTCATAAATAGGCTAACACCAAGGTGTTTAGGCGATCATATTAAATAATGCGAGAAAATTCAATGTTTAGAATCATAATGAAAGACAATGAATTAAATACAAAAGTTTGATACAAAATACTAAAACTTATGTAGTAAATGGCGTGAAAATGCGAATTAGGACTTGTATTTATAGCCTTGTCAAAGTTATGGCGTAACCTTGTAAATTGGTTCTGTTTGTAACCATCATATTTTAGACGATCTTATCCATAGTAAAATATTTACGGTGTAACCTAAGAATAGTTATGACCGTAAAACTCTCTTAGTGAAATTCATCACTTTTACGCGTAACCTTGCAAATGGGTTATGGCGTAAGTATCTTAACCATCAAAATTTTCTAAGTGCGGATCTATATATGGCGTAGCGTGTTGTGAAGTTAGCGTAACCTTGAACTGCGTTGACTTTGGTCTTTTAGTGTAAATCCTAGTTACGGCATAAGTAGAGTATGGAATTACGCCATAACTTTTGTGTGGCCAGCATACTCTTGTATATTTACTTTAATAACCTTTCAATTTCGCGTCTCTTTGTTCCAATGCTCATTAATGACCTGAAAATGATAAATTAAGAAATAAGAGTAAATTTTCAAGTAAAACAGTATAAATGATGAGCATATTAGGAGTAAATTGACAATAAAATATCAGAACTATTTGATGTTATCATAAGCCGCATTCAATTTCTTGAATACGCTTTATTGACGATATGGCAATAAAGTTTAAAATCTGAAAAATAAAGATAGATATGATGATTAAGGTTAATACTGTATCCATATTTATGGACTCGCCGTATCGACTTACTGATCTGGAACACTCGATAACAAAATTTGAAATAAGATTTTGGGTTGTCTCTCAGGAAGTAATTTTCTTTATTCTAGAGTCTTTAAGTTAGACTCATATTCAGCTCTACGTTTATTTCGGCTCAAACTCGATTACTTCAACATCTTCGCTATCAATGTTACCTTCATAATATTTCTTTAAGCGTTGTCCATTGACTTAGAAGCTACACCTGTTTTTATCGGTAATCTCTGCCCATATAGGTAAATTATTAAAACCACCATTTTGATTTGAGCTTTCACGGGTACATCTTCAAGCGAGAATTAAATAGTAGCATTTATCATTTACTTTAAAATCTTTATCACCACGAGCATAGAATCATGCCACCTCTTAGTCATTTCTTTGTAAATCCTAGTATTCTCGTAAGCTTCGTCATTTAATTCAGCTAATTCATTAAGTTGCATAAAAAGATTTTTACTAGAGATAGTTAAATCCATATTGCATTGTTTTAATGCCCAATATGCCTTATGTTCAATTTCCACTAGAAAATTACATGCTTTTCCAAAAACCAATCTGAAAGGTGTGCATCCTGTAGGAGTTTTATAAGATGTCCTAAATGCCCATAAAGCTTCGCTGAGTTTTTTCGAACAATCCTTGGGGTTATATTCTACCGATCTTTCAAGAATACGTTTAATAGCTATATTAGTAACTTTCGTTTGCCCATTTGATTAAGGGTGATATGTTGTTGATAATTTGTGGGTAACTTCATACTTTTTTAAGGCTTTCTCTAGTTGAGAATTACAAAAGTGTGTCCCTTTATCACTAATCAAAGGCTTAGGAACTCCAAACCTAGAAAACAACCTCTTAAAAATTTAATCACCACTCTTGCATCATTAGTTGGTAATGCTTGAGCTTCAATCCATTTCAACACATAATCAACGGCTACCAATATATACCTATTACCTCTCGAATCGATAAGCGGTCCTATAAAATCCAATACTCAAATATCAAATACTTCACATATCGAATATTATTTTGAGGCATTTCACTTCTTGATGTTATATTTCCGTTCTTGACATGCATCGCATCCATTATATATTCTAGGGAATTGCATATATATCCTAAAAGCTCAAAATTGCGTATATATCCGACTTAAAATTTTAATTGCATATATATCCTTCAAAGGCTTAAAATTGCATATATATATATATATATATATATATATATATATATATATATATATATATATATATATATATATATATATATATATATATAGGTAGAGATACAATAAAAGTTTCTTATAATGAGAAGGGTAGGAAGGAATGTGGAGGTGACATGTGTCACTTTGCCGCATCATCATGCTGCGTCATATGACACGTGTCACCACCCCTTGCTACCCCCCCCTACCCACCATGGCCGAAAAAAATTCCCGCCAAAAAAAATTTTGGGGAAAAAATTTTTCCGCTAAATTTTTCTTGCATCGCGATTACAAGTGTACTAGCGAAGATGCAAAGTTAGTGCATCACAATTATTATTATGATGCGGTAACTTTATAACTATGATGCGGTAAAAATTTTGGCGGAAAAAATTTTGGCGGAAATTTTTTTCGGGGGTGGTGGCGATAACATAGTGATGGTGTGAGGTGACACATGTCACCACCACAATCCTTCCTAGACTTTTCATTATAAGGACCATTCTCATAATATCCATATATATATATATATATATATATATATATATATATATATATATATATATATATATATATATATATATATATATCAATCTATTCTTAAATTACATATATATCCTTTGTAAACCTTAAATCGTCATATATATCAAAATAACTATTTAATTTAAATTTACAACTCTAGAATACATAACAATTATCATTATAAAAATATTTCTTAAATGTATATTTTCTTTATTTCTAAAGTTGTTGGCACTAGTATATACACTTCCATTGCAGACATATTTATGTGTGATGTATAATATATAACAACCATGATATACTTGATAGTTTCTTTCATGTATTTGTATTAGATATGAGATAAGGTGAATTGTTTCGTGAGGTTAGATGTTTTCTTGAAATATTGTTTTTGGTCATTCATTTGAACCTCGGGACATCGTACCCTTAAAACAAATATGTTTGTTGCAATTTTAAAATTATAATCATCATAATTTAGAGTTTAAAGTTATATTAAATACTTATTTTGGTATATATTATATATTAGAGGTTTAAAAGAATATATATGTAATTACGAAGGTTTAGAAATGATATATATGCAATTATTAAGTTAAGTTGAATATATATGCTATTTTAAGCTTTTGAAAGGATATATATGCAATTATAAGTTTAAGATGGATATATCGCAATTTTGAGCTTTTGCGAGGATATATATATGCAATTCCCCTATATTCTATAGCATCACGGAAAACACTAGGCGGTAAAATCCGATTGTCATAAACTTTTCTTCTTTATGTGAAGCTGTTATGATGTCCCCAGTTGGTCCAAAATGACAATGCACGAATTTAGGTATTTCCTCCCAACTATACATCTTCTAATTATATTATCGGGACATAATTTAAATGCATATGGTTCATCCGAAATAACTCTTGACTTAAGAAAAAATCTCTTTCTTTTTATATGTCCATTTTGGAGGAATAACTATTACGAAAATGTAATCGACAAAATCCGCATACCATGGTTCATCGTCATTGAATTTAGTTTTAACATCATCAAATGTTCATCGAAATTCATCACTATTTCTCTTTCATTCAATATCCCATGTTAGGATTTTATAACCTAGACAAGTGATCAACGGCCAAATTTCCGACCCTTTTTATCTTTAATTTCAATTTTGAATCCTTGAAGCAACAAAACCCTTCATATAAGCCTAGGTTTGGCATCCTATTAATTAAATAAGTACTTCAAGCGGAATGATCGATGTAAACCACTATTTTGTATGTGTCATTGTGTGTAGGTAATATTTGTTATCAAGTTTTACTATTTATATTTTGACTACTTTACCTATAAACTAACAATAATCGGTGGTTACCCGATTATATGTAGGTTCGTTGGTAAGTAGGGTGTCGAGCACTAAGAGTGGACATTAACACTTAATCTATCAATATTTTAATTATTTAAATTAACCTAATTAAACCTAAACTAACGAAAAGGGGTTTTAGCTTTGAGAGACTAGCACGAGTTTTGGTTTAATCTAAACTAATAAAGTATAAATTGAACTAGCAACAAACACAAGTAGATAAGCGAGAAGATAAAAAAGAGGTCAAGCTCAAATGTTGAAACCATATTAACCAAGTTACTCAAATAAATACAAGATTCGTCTATATGTGCAATGATTTTACTACATTCGTTGGTGGTTTCTAATGATAGCTAGGTGGTACTTCTCCTAAACTCTAGGTTTATATATCGGTTAATCCTATCACAATCAACCAAAACCGCATAGAGTCTCACTGTTGATTGAAATCTATCAAAACCGCAATTAGTAACCTAGAGCATAATTTGATGCCATACAAACTTATCGCCTAATAGTTATTTTTATACTAGTAGCATGTTATCCATTTAACCGTAGAAGGAAACAAAATATTATTTATAGTCAAGGAACTATTATTCACTTAATCAATAACATAAATATGATGTTTATGTTTAGTACTAGTGATCTAGTCATAAAGACAAGCAATATGTAATATCTATCTCGTTGGAAACACTCCTAAACATTATTATAAAGTGTTAGTCATTTATATGTAATATGTTGCATTTATATGGCCTTTATGTTAGTAATTAAGTCATGGCTTATGTAGAAAGCCCATAAGCCCATGCTAAGGCCATTAGGCAAGAAGGGACTAGATGTGTTTCCTAGCTCCATTCCCGTATAAATACTTGTTTACTTCTCATTTAAGAAGGGTTGTTCACTCATAATACTCACGTGTAACCCTTCTTATATTGTCGGTGTTTGTCGTGCAACCATCTCTCTTAACCTTATTTCTATCATCTTCATGCTTGTGTTAACTTATGGTGACCTAACGATTGGTATCAATCGCCATCTAGTTGGGTGAAACCTTTGTTTTTGAAGTTATTACTAAATGCAGCGTAAGGTTTCTCGTTTTCCACTTTTATCACGCTTAAAACTTTGATTTTACACTTGTAAACTCAAGATTCTTATGGGTTAAGGTTTCTTTAGTATTAAAGTTTCTGTTTTTTGCAAAAGTTACAAACTTTATGAGTTTAGATTTGTTTTTGAACTTGGTTTTGGGTCATGTACTAGTTTTACGCGTAAGGTTAAATTTCACTTTGGATCATCAAGTTTCAAACTTTCTTGTTATTTTGGTGTTCTTGAAGCTGTTTTATCCTTAAAATCAAGTTTTCAAACCGTTTAGTGCATAAAAATCAAGCTTGGTAAAATCTGTCCTTTTTAACGCATAACAAAACCCTAGTTTTCACGCCTAAGCTTCTCGCCTAAGTCACGATTCGCCCTAACGATCTGGCGTAAGGAATTTATTCAACGATCTTCAAAGCTGTTGGTTAACTCAATGTTTTCTTGCTTGGATAAGCCTGAAAACACTTCGACTTGTGGATATCTTTTACACTTTGACAAGTGTAAAGGATTTTTGGGTAAAACCCTAAGTTTACGCATAAGCTTAAACTCTTACGAGTAAACCCTTTACGCCTAAACTTGCTTACGCCTAAGGCTCTTACTTCTAAGCATTTAGTTTACGCCTAAGCTTACGTTTAACCTAAAGCTTACATGTAAGAAGTATTTACGCCTAAGCTCTCTTGTTTACGCGTAAGATCATCAGTTTACGCCTAAGCTTTGTTTACGCCTAAGTGTACTTCATCAACAACATCAAGTTTCATTCGACTACAAAGATCTATCATCTACACAAGTTTCAAGATGTCTCAACCACCATACTCCAACTACTTTCCTCATGAATATCCTCAACAACAACAATATCCTCAACAACAATTTCAACAACCATCATCAATTTACTTTCATCAAGGTGCACAGCCTCTTCCACCACAAATCCCTCAACCAAACCCTCGTCAATAATATCAACATGCTAAGAACTTCCAATATCGGTTTCCAGCTAAGTATTCTATGAATGTCACAACGCAAAAGGAACCTTCTTGGTTTGCAAAGATGTGTGAAGCTTTAAGCGACCAACAATCAATTCATGAAAATTTGGATCCTTGATAGACCTCAATGATTACTCCGAAAACTATGATCAATGGGTGATACGGTTTTTAGGTTTTGTGATCTCAAGAAACCACATGGTAAGTTTTTGAAGAAGGTCATCCTTGAAGGTCCTTTTCAAATGTCTACTACAATAGTCCTCGGGTTCCAGCTGTTGATCCACCAAGAGATGATGTTACCACCACTCTGAGTAGATCAACTCATTGTTGAACAACTACTTCACTTGAAGCGAGATGAACTTGCAATGCAATATATCCATTTGGGTTTACCTAATCCGATTCTTCGCAGATGTTGATGCTCGAGCTGCAAAAGCTACGTGGAACACATTCATCTTCTAATGGAAGGCACATAACTCAATCAAGAAGACATGGAATCAAAACTTTACTTATCCTATGAGAATTTCATGATTGACCGACGGAATAATTAGATTCATACTATCATCGATTCACGACATCGTCAATGACTTGGAGCAGATACAACATCGTTATGCTAAGGATTGCAATCAATACAAAGTTCCTTAGTTGTCTTGGTCACGATTGGGAAAAGTATGTTACATTCATCCGTCAAGCTAAGAATCTTCATCAAAAACGTCACGGATTGTATGACTACTTGAAGCACCATCAAAAAAGTAGACAAAACGAGCTATTCATGGAATCATTGCATCTCCAACTCTACCGGATAATCAAACTCTTGCTTTGTACACTCAAGCTTGTTATCCTCAATTTCCAAATTTGCCAACTGTTTTTACTAATCCACCACAACAATGCGCTCGAGATCACACCATATGATCCTTCGCAACAATCACAAGAAAACTCAATTGGTTCCTTACAACAACAATTGATTCAAAGACTACGTTGAGACACCAAATGAGGATGAAGAAGCTTTTGATACGTTGAATCAAGGATTTTCGTTAATTGCTAGAGCCTTGAGAGATTTTCTAACAAATCCAACAACCGTATTCGTACCTCATCTAACACAAGGAATCAAGCAATTGTTAACAATGGAAGGTTGAGGTTCATAACCAGTGGAAATGGTGCGTCGGATGGGTAGTGGTCAAGGTTTTAATGCTAATGGAAGGAATAACGGTGCTTCACAACAACGGGTTCAAATGGTTGATCGAAATGTTTAGGCGGGAATAATGGTCTTGATGCTACAAATGCAATGAAAGGGTTATCTGGCGAATGCTTGCCCAAAGCTCGAGAATAAGAGGCGCTTATCACAAAAGGCTTTACTCTTGGCTCTCAGGATGAAGTGGTGGAACACTTACCAAAAAGGAGCAGAGCTTCAAGGAAAATGCAGTCGATGATGACATGGAGGACTTGCAAGCTAATGCATTTGTGATATTGATGGCCAACATGCAAGAGCTCTACATGAGTGACACATGCCGGTGTGACAACCGATGGCTTATGTCAGTGCCGGATCCTAACATATGTCTTATACATGATCTGATATCTCAGCCTGCATCTGCATTCGATGAGGCACAGAGTGTTCAACATGAGCCTTCTACATCTCATCACGAAGATAATCAAATGAATCCCGTAGTTACATTTGATGATCAAGATGACCTAATGGTTTACATTGATAATAAAGTTGACTCTGTGATTATATTTGAGGATCTAATAATGATTATGTGGAGACTCAAGTTAAATAAAATGAGCCTTTGTCTAATCCAGATCTCGGGCTCATGACCTTATTTCGAGACCACCCAAACTCAATTAGAAGTGCAGCGAGATTAATAAGAATCTTAATGCTAAGATTGCCTTTGTTAACTAAGGATATTGAATGCCATAAGTTACAACTCAAAATTTTGAAACAAAGAGAAAAGTGAATATAGTTTTGAAGTCGCTTTTCAAAATCATACCAAAATGAAAAATCTTTGGAAATCTGGATACGTGATCTAGTTGAATCCAAGAATGAATTGCTTTCTCAAATAGAACAACAAAATTTGATCATCAACAACAAATTAACGCTCTTACTTGAATCTGATACATGATCTAGTTGTTAGCATGTCAAAAACAGTTTTATGAGTACAAAAAACATTCAAGGATGCGAATTGATCAGTATCTTGATGAAATTTTTGATTTACAAAACAAAATCAAAGAGTTTCGAAATGTTTTTTATAAACATGGTGAGTCAATCACAACAATTCAAAAGTTCACTTTTAAGCAAAATCCAGATGGATATGGGCCAACTCTTGCTGATTACAAGCCACGTTTTTCACATAGAGCATTCAAACCAAATCCTCAAGTGTACAGTGCAGAACATAGAATTGATAATTCTATTATGAGTGTTGTTGAATATAATCGTGAAGAGGAATTGGATGCAGCAGATGAGAGTCGATTGAAAATGGAAAATGTTGAATATAACAAACCATATGATTATTCAAAAGGACCTCTTATATCTTTTGTTAAACGACATGATAATAAAAACACACCTTGGGTTATCACACCAATTCCTGAGTCCTCTTCTAATGTTGGTCCCGTCCAACAAGCTGCACAAATAAATGGTCCTTTACCTTCTTTGAGTAAAATCACACCATCACCTAAAAGATGTCAAATTCTTAAATATTTTGATACATTTATGTCTGACATTGATCTTTTGGAACACGAAATTGAACTTAATTCGGAAATAAAAGTTGAAACTTTTCAATCGCCTTATACGCGAACACAAAGGGATATTTTTCAAAAACAACTTTTACCCCATGTTCGAAATCTTCGTATGTGTGCAAAATGTGGGGAAGGGGATCTTCAGAAGGAGATTGGGAACTTGAATACAATTTTCAATGCAAACGAGGCATGGACTTTGAAAACTAAACAAAGAAACAAATCTTTTCGAAACCATGTCGATCGACTCTTGGAAGATCTTATTTGTGCTGATACCATGTCTATTGTTTTGTATCATACTGCTGTTTCTGCATCTGATAATATTGCTATTAATTTTGTTGATTTTGTTGATAATGTTGAGATTGTTGATAATGTGTCTCAAATCGAATCTTTGAAAGCTGAAAATGAGCGTTTGTTAAATGAAATTTCAATTGTAAAACGTCGTCTTCAATGGTGTCAAAAAGATTATAATGATCGAGAACTTGCTATGCAAAACAAACTCAAACAGTCGAGTGCTAAATCTTTTGAACCAAAACTCGAACGACTGAATGAGGAAAATGTGTCTTTAAAGTGACAAATTTTCAAATATGAACAAGAAATTGAAAAAGTCAAAACCGAATATGGTGTCATATTTAATTTTCTCACAAAGACTCGTGCTCAAGCATCACAAGAACTTGATAATCACCTTGCATACACTAAAGAATTCTTAAATGTTAGTGGAAACATTCGCTCTGAAAACCAAGATTTGTTACACACTATCATAGAGTTGAAAGAGGAGTTTGTTAGGAATTAGAAAATTCAGTCGTTAAAGAGTCGGTTACCTCAAGTATATGTATTCGTTAAGCTCGTAGTCATAGTCTAATTATATTATTAAGTTGTTTGTCTTGTAACACCGTGGAGGATGGACGGTCTTTACCCTCTGTATGCACGATCCACGGCCCGTAGGTGGCGTTTGTTTATGAAACTATAAATACCCTCTACCTCCCAGGTAGAGGGTTGGAGCTTCAATACCATATTTCTTTGTTTCACATAGTTCCCAACTCTCTTCCTTTCTCTCTAGAACTTTCTCTCTCTAAACTACTTGAATGCCCCACTTTGATTATGGTTTAGTGTGTTTGTGAAATCCTATATATTACAATTGGTATCAGAGCCATGGTTTAATCACTCATCTTTCATGCTCTTTGTTTTGGTGGATTTCATAAGGTTTTTGGGGTATTAAGTGTTTAGAAGAGTTTGATTCATTTGGACAAATTTTAGTGTTAAAGTTTGAATTTTGCTTTTACTTTTGTCTTTAGGATCATCATATGTGTTTATGTTTTGAATTTGAAGGCTTAAATCATTGTGGTTTGGTTGTTTTTTATTGATAAAGTGGTTATTTTTGAACTTTGTACTAAGCGAGTTGAGTCTCGGATATTTAGTTCTTCAAAGCGAGTTGCTTTGTTACTGGATGCGAGTTGATATATGCGACTTGGCTATTTAGCGAGTTAAACTTTTAAGCGACTTGGTGGTTAAGCGAGTTGTGTCTGCTTTGCGACTTGCTATTAGCGAGTTGATTCCTAAGCGACTTGTTTCTTTAAGCGAGTTGATTGTGTTGCGTGTTGATACTAAAGCGAGTTGGCTAT
>CM040244.1:283551482-283570814 GCA_022545495.1 Chrysanthemum lavandulifolium
CGATGCTATGAACTCACCTTGATGATAATGAACAAGCACAAAAGCGGATCAAGCACAATGTAGCGGAGGTTCAAACCGAAACCTAAAAGTGACGAGATGGCGAGTCTCAGATATGATAAATATTTTGGTTCGCGACCAAAATAATAGAGCATTAAATATTCTTATTTAATAGATCATTGAATTGTCCAATTCAATAGGGTGTGTCGTGTTTAACATTTTAAGTTAATTTTACTTGCTACATTGCCTTAGTTAATGATCCTCACTACGCATAAGTGAAATGTTCCCCGTTGTGATCTCGTGAAAATGATAGTGTTTTGAGTATTTTAGCTTGTTTAGATCCACGTCGTTTTATCGGATTATATATAATTATAATCTTATATATATATATATATATATATATATATATATATATATATATATATATATATATATATATAGTGTAGCGTTCAATGCGCGAACCACAATTTTATACAGAACTTTACTGAACCATATAAACCAATCTGAGCCATTGGATGAGTTTGTTTAATGGTTAAGATTAAAAGTGCTAAAAATGCAACTAAACAAAAGATGAGGATTTCTATGTAATTGATAGAAAAAAAAGCCTTTTTTTATGTAAAATTGAAAGGGTAATTATGGGATTTCAATAAAATACAATCGACACAAAAATAGGGCAGTTACTAAAACGAAAACAAAATTCACGCTCCAATATTAACCCTACAGATCTAAAATAAAAACGCATCCGTCACTCCAAAATCAAGTTTGTTTCTTCACAAGAGGGACGCAGATCGACCATTAGGATGAAGGACGAATCAGTTTTGATGCGGTTGAAAGATGTTGGCGGCTAATAAAGATGAAAACAAATTAATTACGATAGAGGTAAAACGAAAGTAGAGATTGAGCGGTAGTATGAGACGAGCAAATTAAGATTTTGATAACAGGTTTTAGTTGACATCATCGTATTCGAATTGCGGTTTCGTTTTAAGGTAACTGTTCGCTCCTAGTTTTGAAGTAGTATTTATTAATACATCATGTGCAAGGCCGTTTCGTGGTATTTGGAGGCCCTGTGCCACTATTTTAAAATAGGCCTTTTAGTTCTGAAAGCTGAACTTCTCTTAAACTCAACAACTATTAACTCCATAATGTATTTCTTTTTATATCTATAGAAGAAAATTGATAATTATAAATTCGATCTAAATACATTTTTTTTTCTTTTGGGTGTAACCATTGAGTACTCAAAATATTTTATGACAACTTGTAAAGTTTCAAGCAGTACATCATTTTTGTAATATAAGATATGATGTCTTGAATTTTATCATAGCTAAAACACCTTTTTAGGACATGTTTAAAGCTCGAATAAAGTTTTGAGTAGTGATTGGGGCTAAAAAAATCTTTAAACTCATGCTTAACACTGCATTGGCGTCATCTTGATAATTGCGGTCGAGACCCACTTTTTCACAAACCATGAAGATCTTACGCATATGTTTAGGCGTGTTTTAGACTAGCATAATTAGATCTCCAAATCATTTTCCTAAAGGTTTATTATGAAATTTGAGTTTGGTTTGAACTCTCTTAAATTTTGAACCAGAGTCCACAATGAAGTAAGTATATGGGTAAAAGTAATAAATTGTGAAAATAAGAGGGTTAAACTTCGAAATATGTTATCACTAAAAGACAAAAAAACCTTAGGCCCACTAAAAGCATTTACTTCAGCTTTGCGGTTATCTTCTTCACCAAAACACATATTTCATTTTCCTCCATTAAAATGCAGAAAAAAGCTTCTTTCGTTTCTTTGTTGTAAAAATCTTATGTTTTCTATCCTAAATCATCTTCTAACGAGATCAACCTCCAAGAAAGAGTAAATACTAAGACTAAAATTTGATACATCGGAGGCCCCTAAAATTCGGAGGCCCTGTGCGGTAACCTATGCCGCACATGCTCAAATCCGGCCCTGATCATGTGCATGATATAAGTAATTGGTTGGTTTTCATGTATGTTCGTTACTTTCAACTTTACAAATACAAATTTAAAAGTTACTTGCTTTTTGGGTTTTCAGAGGATTTGAAGTTTTCTTAGTCGTTGTTTAATTTTTTTAGAAGCTGGAAGCTATTTTGTTTGTTGTTTTTTGATTAGTGTTATAATTCGCTTTGTTTCTTTTCGGGGAGTTAGTAATAGTGGATTGTGTCTTAACCAGTATGGTACATTGTTTTGTGTTCCAGTTTTACCAACGAACAGGTGATGTAAATGCTACATCAGGATGGGTTTATGCGGAGTTTGGAAATACCAAAGTTATCGTGTCTATCATTCTATGTAATTTCTCTTGTCGTGTAGTTGGTACTTTTCTTTGAAATACATGTTCTTTGCTGTTAGGTGATACTAGGCCATGAGTTGCAATCCAATTCGTGGGTACCTAATTGCGGTACGATTGCATTTCGGACTGTTCATGATCTTTGGATATTGGAAATTAACGTTTCAGTCTTGGTTTCCTATCAGAATTAGGACCTTCCTGTTAGCTTGCCAGTAGTTTCTAGTTTGTCGATTCAATCTTTAGGTTCGGCGGTTTACTTCCATAAATGGAGTCAATTTATTTGGTAATCAATATGTATGCTTATTGGTATGATGCTCTAATAACTTTCTTTGATATTCTGATTATGATCGGAACATTTAATTTCCAAAACAATAAACTTATAAGTGCATCGATGATACAACTTTCAAGTTATGGATAATCAAAGATTTAAAAAATTAAAGATTATTCTGAATACTTAATCATGTATGTTCTCTTCAAATGTTTCGTTTTAAGGTAATTGTTCTCTTCAAATGTTTCGTTTTAAGGTAACTATTCGTTCCTTGATTATCTTTTTATGCTTTTGCCCTTGATATTAAATGTTATAATAATCATGTATGTTATCTTTAATGTGCAGTTAAAGCAAGATCAAGTGCTCATAAAAATTGAAGCGTGCACATATGTTTTTGGAAGTCGAACACATATGTTCTAATAAATTTGACGAGATACGAAAGCTTGCACATATGTTCTTGGAGGAGTGCACACATGTCTTGAAAGAGTGCACACATGTTTTTGAATGACGTCATTTGTAATTTGAATTTCATTTGACATCAAACTTTTGTGTATACTATTTATCTTTTTGGTTGTTTATAAATTTAAGGGTTACATATATATGTTTATATTTTTTTGTTATAAATTTCTAAGATGAAAGAATTGTACGTAAAACACATATGTAAGTTTGCAATATTAAAAAAAGTACACATGCATCTCATTTTTTCAGATAAACATGTATGCTGGAAAACATTAAAAAAAAAAATAAATAAAAAATCAAGGGTTTTAAAGACGTTTTTTATTTTAAAAAAATTCAAAAAAAATAAAAATTGTGTTTTATTATGCCCTTTTGAATTAAATAAAAAGATTTAATAAGAGTAAACTCTCATTGGTCCAAACGGTTGCTGTGAAGTTACAATAAAAAAAAATGGTTACTGCGTTGAGCGTGTATATATATATATATATATATATAGTTTGGATCAAATAAAAAGTCTCTCAAAGTAAAAAGGATAAAAAGGGTTCAAATTGTAAAAATGTGTCTTTTAATTAATAGGGGTACTTTAAGCATTTAATCACTCCATTTTAACTAGTCATCCTCTTTAACCACTCATTAAAATTTCAATGTGCCTAACGTCAGTTGTACCTCAAATGGCATAAAACAATATGTCAAAAAACTTAATGTGACAATATAAATATATTATGAAACAAAATGTGTCAAAAGTCTTAATTTATCATTAAAAATGTGTCATAACAATTAGTGTGTCACTACAAACATATACAAAAAAATTAATGTGTCACTACATATGTGTCAAGAAAAAACGTTTGAAGTGTCACTATATATGTATCAAAAGTTGGTGTGTCACTATTTATTTATATATATGTATCAAAATATTTGGTGTGTCACTATATATGTATAAAAAATTAGTGTGTCACAAAATGTATGATGTGTCACTATATATGTATAAAAAATTGGTGTGTTACTATTTATTTATATATATGTATCAAAATATTTTGTGTGTGATTATATAGCTATAAAAAAATAGTGTGTCACAATATATGTATCAATGTATACGTCAGAAATATTATAAGAAAAAATATTGGGTTAATTCGTTTATGTGTTTCAAAAATATTTTAAGAAAAAAATGATTGTGAAGAAGGATCGTGCATCAAAAATATTGAGGAAACATGATATACGTTTGACCCATTAAAACTATTAAATAACCATTAATACCCTTTTCAATTTAGACATGTAGAAGAAACGTTGATGAAAAATCTAAAAGACCATTATATCCTTTTCAATTTAAAAATGATACATATTGACCCATTGAAACTATTAAATTGTTATTAATACCCCAAATTAATCTCATCCATTGATTTGTTTTGGCACTAATAGATCCTATGACTACAAATCCTTCCTATACTTTTTATCATTTCATACTTTTTACAATAACCATACTCTATATATATGTAATATATTTAGCGATATCTGATAATAAAATACTTTGAGAAAACTTATATGATAAAAATACTTGTTTTTACGAAGTTACGTTAAGTTTATAAGTTTTTCTAAACTTTTACCGAATTTACACTTTTTACCCTCAAGTTTCAAAATATACAAGTTTAGTCCTCAAGTTTGAGTAATTGACACTTTTCACCCAAAATGTATTTTATATCAAAACTTTGGAAATTGTGACTTTAGTCCTTTAGTAAAACTGTTTCTGAAAACCATCCTCCAATATATATATTTTAGCGTTTCACCTTAAAGTTCCAAACTTTACACTTTCCACCCAAAACTATTATTATAACTAGTTTTGACATTTGGCAAGATCAGTCCTTGTGGTTTTTATTCGCTCACATGCAATGTAATTATACCCCTTTTACTTTCAAAATAGTGCATGATTGGTCCCTCAACTTCTCATGCAAGTTTTATTCACGTTTTATTACACCTTTGTCTTTTCGAAAAACCCATGGTTCACACCTTTTTCAGTTTTAGTTCGAAAACTTATTTTTGGTACACGGAAACTTTTCAAAAGATCTCAAGCTTATTTCTAGCTTATTTGTTCATCTTATTAGCTTATTTTTATGCTTATTGGACCGGATATTGGGCTTGTTGGGCTTAGTTTGGGCTTAATGGGCTCGGGTATTGGGCTTTAGGCCCGTTTGGTTTGCGTATAATATTAAAAACTGTCGAAAGTTTTAATTGTTTTAAAAAGGTTTTGTAACTTGTTTTCGTCATGATTTACAAGTTCTAACTAGATAACGTGTTAATTAGTGAGTGAGCATGGGTCGAGTAGTGATGATACTAGCTTATAAAGAAATGGGTCGAGCTTATGGTGCGTTTATAACTCTTAACGTGTGATACGACATGTATTAAAGTGACAAAGGTAAAAGAAATCGAAAAGGTTTCAAGAAAACTTACAACACTCGTGTAGAGTGGAGATGAGAGCACAAGATGAGAATGAATGTGATAGTAAGACCCTTGTTCTCCTTATAACCTTACACAATTCAATATTTCCCTAATGTCTTCCTAATTCCCTTGCTTGGTCACGTTTTTCTTTTCTTCCCCTTTCCTTCGAGTGTCACTGTGAACGACTATGTTTGTTTTGAGAGTGATATAAGTGAGTGAGTTTGTGGGATTTTTGTTAAGCCTTGTGGGTTTATAAGGAATGAGCAAGCATGGTATTATGATTATTATATGCAAGACTTTACCTAGTTCCAAGTATGAGTAAGATTTTGTTTGTGTTTGTATATGGCATGCGAGGCTTGGCAGTGAGAATTATGGTAATCCCTTTGCCTAGTCGAATTAATGGAGACATAAGATCCATTGGGTATGACTGTCCATGTTTGGTCAAAGTATGTTTAGGCTAGTATTTTAATACTAGGTATTATTTAATTAAGAATTTTAGGGTGGCTTGGACATGCTTTGTGTTCCTATTTTGTCACACCCACACGTTATGTTTAGGGACAAGAGGGGAAGTATAAACTTGGTTACTCCTTGATGAGTGTGTAAATACTCATCATTTTTGGTCAAATCTGAACTGCAAAACATTTAAAAATGCTCGAATGCATCAAAATCTGAAAATATCTCAAAATTGCATTTTATATGTTTCGGATGCAAAATGTTTAAAATCGGATGAAAACGAGCTAAGTTTGCATAATTGGCGCTTTAGTCCCCGACTTTCAAAAATTGGCAAAAATAGTCCACGAGCACTTATTTTAAAGAAAAGTCACCAAGGTCCTTTCGAAATCATAAATTTTCATAATTAGTCCTTTGGTGAAAATTCCAAAAGTTTTGAGAAATTACAGTTTTGGTCCTTTGAGTTTCAGATTCGGCAAATATAGTCCTTGGATTATTAGAGATTGTCAAGACCAACCCTTGGATTACATTTTCAGAATTACATACGTGGTCCCTGGATTTTCAGTTTTGGCAAGCTTGGTCCCTTAACTACACAATGTATCAAAATTAAATCCCAAGTCCAAGTAACTACTTAATCCTAAAATCCAAACCCAATCCACCCTAGGCCCAACAATCCTATACCCGGTCCACACCCATTTTCCCCTTTACCCTAGTCAAACGTTAACCACCCCAACCCTTTGTCTTCTTCCCTATTTTCCCGCCCAAACAAACCCACACAACCCAACATAAACAATAAAAAAACCTGTCACCCACACTCTTTCTCCCACGCTCCCCTGACAAGTTTCAACCCTGCCATCCCCATCACTCACCTTTCCCTGACAACTCCCACAACCCAAAACCCTTACCCATCATTTCCCCCCCCCCCCCACGCCTGCTCATCTCCCAAAGAAGACAAGATACATAGATGACAGAGGAAAGAGGCACGCGTTTTGTTTTGGCTTGGAGCAGAGAAGAAAGAGAAGCTAAATGAAGACCCCAAGGCTTAGTATAAATAGTTTGTAGCCATTGTATGAGGAGGCTAGTTTTTTTAGTTTTTAGATTTTAAAACCCGTAGTTGTAGTTTTAAAAGATTAGTTTTCTGATTTTACTTGTAATGCTTTTCCAGTTAATGAAAAACCTTTAGTTTAAATTATTGTTTACAATTTTCAACATTATTCAATAAACTCGTAAGTGCTTACTTTTCACTTTTTAGTTATCTAGTCATCTTTTAGCATTACATCGGTTTGATTTGAATTTAGGTTTCTTGTTTCCAATTTAGCATTTATATTTTATGAATGAAAGAAGTCTTTTTTACACTTTTGTCTTAGTCCCGTTTAGCATTTATTCGGTATTGGTGGAATTTCTAAATAGTTAGCAAGCGTTTTCGGGGTTCATAATTCATCCAAGTTTAAGTCTTTATTTTATTATCGGTTTAGTGGGATGTACTCACTCAAAGGGTCGTTTGGGTGAGGATTTTTATTAGTCAAGATCATGTTTCGGTCATTTAACTTGTCAAGGGAAAGTAGTTGAGTCTTGTTTGTGGTGTTTGTTCTCCGACTTATTGCGTGTTCAAAAGGTGTAAAGCTTACATTGTTTTAGAAGTCCTATTGCGACTCAAAATTAAGTCGCAAGCAGCCCCTATAAGTTGTTTGAGACCTATGACTGTGAGTCACCATTCATTTTTGCTTATCATTGATAATATTAGCTTTGTTAGTTAAGATTTTAACTTATTTAGGTAGAATAGATTTAGGATTTAAGTTTGACTTATTAGGTTCTCATTAGCGCTTATCCATCGCTTATATCCCATTTTAGAAGCTTAGGATTTTCTTAGTTAGAACTTTGCCAACCGATTTCCTTAGATTTAATTGCTTTTCTTTTCATTGTTGTTGTCCTTTCGACTTGGTATCGTTGTTTGATATGAGTTTTAGCTTGTTCCTTTTCTTTAAACCGCTTATCCATAGATTATTTGTGCTCACAAAAGTCATCCGAGGTGTTTGGTTGCATGAGAACTCAAGTGCAAAAGGTTGTCTAGTGAAGCTTTTGAAATCTGCTTTTGCTATAAGTCGTCATAAACAACTTATTTATAAGGTTTTTGAAAAGGTTCTCACAATAAGTGTTTACGTTAACTGTTTTGTAAATTGCAAAATAAAAAGTCAAAAATAAAATGTTTCAAAATGTGAGAGACCAGGTCGAACACGGGTCTCCTTACTCGTAAACCAAAGCCCCAACACACCCTCCAAACCAACTCACTTGGGTCTTTATTGGTTTTAATTTGCACAATTAATCCCTTAAGGACTCTTTGGCGCTTTAACCATAAGCCCATTTTAGCTTATTTAGTGCTTATTTTCTAAAGCAACTCCAAGTTTTTTATTTTTCTTAAGACCAAAGACTGTTTAAAGTACTTTTGTGATTTTCAGATTTTTCTCAAAATAATAAGTATTTTTAATTAATTAATTAGAGTAAATTAGTTTTAATTCGTAATAATTATTTAAAAGTCAAAAATTCTCGGCTTTTTCCTAAAATTTTATTTTGTCATATAGTAAGTAAGAAAATTGTTTTTACACTTGTAGGACTTTATTTTACAAATTTTACGTTTTTACTTGCGCTTTCGCGTAATTTTTACATATAACGCGTTTTCATTCTAGGTCACGTTTTAGGTAATTTAAGGTTACGCTTTAATTAAAATAGTTTATTTAAGTTATTTTGTTTTATAAATCAAGAAAAATCAAAAAATCATTTTAAAAATAGTGATAGCGTTTATTTAATATATTTTAGCTTTTAATTTTCTTTAATTTGCATTTAAGCCCCGTAATTTGTATATTTTACGTAGTTATAATCATTCAAAACTTTTTCCGTTCAAATCTCTCGATCACTATCGTTTGGTGATTCATTGCATAGCTCATTGGGACATAACGACAGGAAACACTATAATCCCCGATCTTCATTGCGTTTGTCCTTAAACTGCTTTTAAGTTTCTTACGATTCGACCATTCACAAGTGGCGGCTTGTGTGAGAAAACTTGACGGTTTGTACAGATCAAATTTTTGGCGCCACGGGAGTCAGTCTTGATTATCTTCCGTTTAGCAAATTAGTGATTTGAATATTCACCTTGTTTATACCATCCGTATGTATTTATATTTTCTTATAAAAATCAAAAACCCAAAAGATTTTCATTCTTTGTTTCTACATCATGTTTTCAAAAATACCAAAATATTCCTCTTTACCCTCTTACCCTTTTTGATTCTTTATCCCTTTACCCTCATCCATTTGATTCTAACTTTTCCATTCTCATGGAATCTCTCGACTACGACACGATTAGGACGGTTGAAAAACTTGAGACTTTATCGCAAATGTCAAGAATTCGTGTTGTTCGTGATGATCCATTAATTCTGCGTGAGGAAATGGAATGAGAAACCGGGGTGACAAAGGACCAAGTACTTCCTCCGATAAGGGCGAGCTAATACGTCCAACCTACGGTTATCCAAAGATCTAATCCTCAATTGCTCTAAGCCGTCTAGAATTGATCCTAAACTTTCACGATTTACGGTTAAAAGCAAACATGCGAAGTTAGACCGGTGACTAGCAAGAATGACTTGCCTAATCTTCACGTTTCTCAAGAACGAACTTGAGACCATAACGGAAGTGGTGGAAATTGCTAGCTCTCGAGCACACCACTTGTCCCACCTCCGATTTTTCAAAATGTTCTTGAGACTTGATAGTCATTCGGATCACCATGTTGGTTTTGTTGATTCTTTGAATAAACCGATTCCTTATCATAACTCTCAAATGAAATCGTTTATTCCTTGTGTCGGTTGTGGTGAACCTCTTTTTGGTTCACCATCGTCGTTGGTGTACGTGTGTACAATGTGGTAATGATATTCATAACGGGAGTTGTTTGTTTTGTGGTTCGAGGAATTCATTTGATTATGATCCTAATCGAACTCATTTAACGACCCTCAAACTTTTCTAATTACCCACCACAGCCCGACTTATCTTCATATAATCAACATAAGCGATGTGAATTTTGTGGAGGTCATCACCAAGGATTTGAGTGTCAATCCGGAAACACATTTGTCTATGAACAGGTTTTCGGTGATGCTCGAACTTTGGTTATGACCAATATCCATATAATTCACCGATCCGGACTCAACAGCTTTTCTTGTTGTAGTCTTATGGAGGTCCCACTTCACTCTGATTGTCAAATAGGGAATCCATTTCCTTGTAACAATCATAACTCTCACAGTTTGACAATTTCCAACCTCCACAACACCATACGGTTCAAACTCCACAGCCGTTGTCTCAAGAAATCTCCCAAAATTTTGAAACATAATGAAAACACTTGATGATATGATTAGTAATTTTAAGAATCAAGTGAGTGGTGAAAAGACCATGGGAGAATTACTAGTCAGAAGAACGAGAGGCCCGCCAATCTAGGGAAGAATTATTAGTCCTAGAGCATGCGGCTCTAAGGCGTTCCCAATTTCTTAAGGCAATCTATATGATGATGACGAGGAGAGTTTTATCCTTTTAATATTAATTCTCAACTCCTCAATCGGTTGATATCCCGGTGAGTTGAGATTCCATCTCAAACAACGCTATCACACCCAAAGCTCCCACTCACTCTCCCGAACATGGGGGCGAGCATCTTGACACTGTTCACGAAAAGGAATCGGACAAATTCATAAAGTCTAGTGTTGAGAACCTTGTCCCAATCCGAGAGAGTCACGAATTCGATCATATGTGTGATTCTTCTTCCCTCTTGAGTGTTCAAAAGATCATTTTGAGACTTTCTCCAATTATAGCGAAGATTGTGCATCATATGGAGACATCGAGTATGTTGAGGCATCACTTCCACAACTGATGTCGATCATCTTCTTGAGGAGTTCACCGATGAACTCACTCACATCGATCCACTTTCGCCGGAAGTGATGATGATCCTTTGATTTTGGAGCGATCCGGGAGGCGAAAGTCTCCTTGATAATGATCGTTCACTCACTTCTTATCCCAACGGTCAATAGAGAATGTTGATCACTTTGTTCCCGAAACATTCAAAGCTACTTTCACGATCCTCTATTTGAATTCGACTCGAATTCACTTTAATTCGAGAATCCACTCTTTGATACTCGGGACCGAGGATAGTGATGAGCCCACAATGGAACAAGAGTTCACAATTTCACTTCATGTGAATGATTCTCTTCATGAAGAGTTCTCCGTGAACTCTCATGACATATCTCCTCGGAACATGATCATTTCTATTTTGATCTTGAGGATGATATTAGCTCGGAGGAAGGTGTACTCTATCATACGAGTTTGCCTATTAATGATACTACCCTCACCCTTCCTCCCGATATGTCTACATTTGAGGATGAAGAATGGATCTTGATTGTTATCAAAATCTTTCTTCATTTCCTCAAATATCTTGTGATTCTCTTCATCTTCACTCCTTCGGAATGAAGACACTATCTTGACCCCGGATTTTCATTTATCAATTTTGAGCCGGTTCTATGTATATCTCATCGGTGTGGAACTTTCGCGTGCTTCAAATGTTTATACAAACATCTTGAATGAAAGTCCGATGGAGATTGTCTCTTCCACTTACTTCCCCATGAACCAATTAATTCGGGGTCGAGTCAAGCTAGCGACTCGGTAATCAAAAACAGTAGCTAAACATGAGTTTTCACCCGTGTGTACCACCCTAGTGTGGGGGAGTTTCCCCCCGCTGTGGCATATAAGTTTTCTCTAAAAAAAAAAAAAAAATCTTTCAAATAATGGCCGTAGTATTTCCCTTTTACGTTCTTTGTTTCGGCATAACCGGCTGGGTACTTTGAATATTGAGGGCAATATTCATTTCTAGTCTGGGAATTCTCACGAATTTTATCATGTAATTATACCGCCTAATTCCCCATTTTGGCCAAATTTTTTTGGAGTAAGTGTTTTACACTTACTCGACTTATATTATCGATCCGCCATGTCTAATAAAAAAGGATTGGCTAATCCAGAGCAAGCGGCTCTTGGTAAAGATATCTCAAATCCGTTGACGACTTGCAATTTGCCCAAAATTGTATGGTATTCATTCACCATATCTTTAATTAGTGAAGAGTTGGCTAGCCCGCAAGTTTATGGCTTGTGGTAAAGGCGATTGGAAAACCATAATTGGTAATCGACTCACCAAAGATATTTTATCTAAGAGTTGGCTAGTCCGAAGCAAGCGGCTTGGTAAAGACAAATCAAATCCGTTGAAAATGGTGGTTTGCTCAAAATCACATGGTTATCGATGTACCATAGTTCTTACTTGAACTGAAACATTTGGCTACTCGAAGTAATGGATTTTGGTAAAGAGATTCAAATCCATTAAGTTTTCTCAAAAGATTGCTAGGGACTAGCAATAGTTTAGTGTGGGGGATTGATGAGTGTGTAAATACTCATCGTTTTTGAATCAATCGAATCGAAACATTTAAAATGCTCGAATGCATCAAAATCTGAAAATATCTCAAAATTGCATTTATATGTTTCGGATGCAAAATGTTTAAAATCGGATAAAAAGCGAGCTAAGTTTGCATAATTGGCGTTTAGGTCCCAGACTTTCAAAAATTGGCAAAAATAGTCCCTGAGCACTTATTTTAAAAGAAAAGTCACCAAAGGTCCTTTCGAAATCATAAATTGTCATAATTAGTCCTTTGGTGAAAAATTCCAAAAGTTTTGAGAAATTACAGTTTTGGTCCCTTGAGTTTCAGATTCGGCAAATATAGTCCTTGGATTATTAGAGATTGTCAAGACCAACCCTTGGATTACATTTTCAGAATTACATACGTGGTCCCTGGATTTTCAGTTTTGGCAAGCTTGGTCCCTTAACTACACAATGTATCAAAATTAAATCCCAAGTCCAAGTAACTACTTAATCCTAAAATCCAAACCCAATCCACCCTAGGCCCAACAATCCTATACCCGGTCCACCCATTTTCCCTTTACCTAGTCAAACGTTAACCACCCCAACCCTTTGTCTTCTTCCCTATTTTCCCGCCTGAAACAAGCGATGAGTGTCTAAATACTCATCATTTTGTCTAATATAAACTATAAAATCATCTAAAACACTCAAAATGCATCAAAATGATTAAAATATCACAAATCGATGTTTTATGTGTTTTAAATGCAAAAATATCAAAATCGGATGAAAACGTATCAAATTTGCAAAATTGCGTTTAGTCCCTCAAGTTTCAAAAGTTGTCAAAAAGCAGTCCTGAGCGCATAATTTCAAAAGAAAAGTCACCAAAGGTCCTTTTAATATCATAACTTGTCAAAATTAGTCCTTTGGTGAAATATATAAGAAGTTTGAGAAAATTAAAAGTTTGGTCCTCCAAGTTTCAAATTTGGCAAAAATGGCCCCTGGAAAATTGCAAAATGGCAATTTTGGTCCTTATACTTTTTGAGAGTGTCACTTATGGTCCTTGGAGAAACTTTGCTTAATTGGCAGGAATAGTCCCTTGAAATTCAGAATTTACAACAAAGGTCCCTAAGTAATTAAAACCTTTCAACCATTTTGGACCCTTGCCTAGACCTTGGACCCCTGTCATTTGGCTTTTTGAACCCCCCCTTTTTATTAAATACCCTATCCTGGTCAAACCACAAGTCAAATAAACACCCCTTTGGCGCCTTAGTCTTCCTTCCCCACCTGCTATCACTGCTCACCCAAGCAACACCATCCCCCCAGCTCACCTTTATATCCCCTTGTCCCCCCACTTCAACACAACTCCAAAATCCATTAAATGCTTATTCTCCCATTTCACTCAACCCCTACACCTGGCTAACACATTTTGGCGCCAAAATCATTTTCAATGGCCAAGATCAGTTTTTCCAATCCAAGGGCTGAGAAACATGGTGGGATATATTCAGAATGAGAGAGAAGACACTGGGATATATAAAGAAAGCAAAGAGAAGAAGCAAGGCAGTAGATGTTTTTAGTTTAAATTTACTTTTATGTCGTTTTTTTTTAATTATGTCTTAGTTAAACTCTAAAGTTGTAATATTTTGTTCTTAAATATCAAACTCAAGTTACATCTTCAGTTTCATCAAGTTTTAATTATCAATTCCTAGTTTCATTCAAGTTCATGTTTATGTGCCCCTGTTAAAAACTTAAGTTTCATTTAACAAGCCTAAGCTTCATAAAGCTTGTTTACCAGTCTTAATAAGCTTATATAAGTTTTTTATAACTTTTTACAAGATTATAGTCAAGTTTCAATCCCTTTTGCATTCGGGTCAACAAAAGTCAACTGGAGGGCTAAAATTGAAATGGAGCTAGAAATGGGTTGATGCGGTGGAAATGGGTTGAATTAGATTCCTTTGGGTTGATATTTAGGGTAGTGGATCTATGTTTCACATGTTTCAAACCATAGTGGTTAAGGACCCTTGTAAGTGAATTTCAAGCTCATTTGCATAATATGAATGTGCGATGATTAGTAGTTTAAATTTGTTGATTTAGTTGTATTTATAGTATTTAAACTTAATTGGATCGATGATCATGGGTTAATTCGGTGTTTAGATTAGTTTTGAGTCTTAATTAGTAGTGTAAAGGGGTGTTTGGCATTACTGTATTTTCTGTCTTAGGAGGTTTGTTCAGTGATAGCTTCTGTTAGTTCATGTCTCTTAAGTTCATTTGAGCTCATTTCAACCTTAGTTTAGGTCTGCAACATCATTAAAGTCAAAACTTCCTTTGTATCCATCTCACTGTTAACTGTGGTGATATTTGGAGTTGCAAAATCTCATTTTGTGTTAAAAAGTCTCAAACAAAGCTTGCATTACACTTATTACATCATATAACACCTAGATCAGTGATAAAATTGGATCCAAAGTTCACCAAAGTCAAACTTGCACATTTGCTTTAAAAGTCAAAAGCAAATCGGGTTTTGAGCCAAATGGAAAGATTTTCTTGGATTCAATTTTAAGCCTAAATCGGTGAAACTTGTTGATTTGAAAACTTGGTGGTCTACTTTCTTTTGTCATTTTACTGATTTTGGTAATTTTCTTTAAGCTCTTAATAAGCTTGTGAACTTGGGACTGGTTCCCCTGCTCACTGTCTCAGATCATACTGAGATTTTTCTCAGTTTGTGCAGCTTGTGCACAGAGCTCATTAGAGCTTCTCATGGCATGATTTTTGGTACACTTGGTCTCACCCAGGTCTTTTCCAAGTTCCAGCCAGTAGTTTTCATTTTGAGCTTATTTCTAAGCTTGTGCTAGTGTTTAAAGTCAGTACCCATTTCTGTTTTTAGCTTAATCTCATAAGCTTCAAATCTGTGTTATTTGGTTGTTCTGTAGTTATAGCTTGTTGATTACTGTTTCATTTGGTCATTTTAGTATTCCGTAGTTCTGTTTTCGATTGGGTTGCTTGATTTGCTCATTTGCTTATCAAGTGCTTATTTCAATAAGCACTTGATTCAAGATTCATTTTCTTCCACATAGCCTACTGTTTTTCCAATTTTCCTAGCTTCTTATCATCATTTTAGAGTTTTCCTGAAATTTTCAGATTTTTATAAGCTGTTTTGCTATTTTTCTTGATTTTAATTAGTTTTTAAGCACTTTTAAATAGCATTTAATACAAAAAATTAAGAAAAAGTTCCAAAAAATAATTTTTCAATTTTAACAGTTTAAGATAAATGTAAAAAGCTTAAAAAGTATTTTTCTATAATTTTCTTAGCTTAAAAAGTAATTTTTTAGCATTTTAATTAGTTTTAAATAGTTTTTAATTAATAATAAATACATAAAAAGTCTAAAAAATATATTTTCTGTTTTAAAATTAGTTTTATCATATTTTAGATTTTTCTAAGTCTTAATCTTATTTTTCTAGTCTTATTTCATATTTTCTTTTATTTTAGAGTATTATTAAATAGTTTAAAATAGTTTTTAATTAATAATAATTAATTAAATAGTTGTAAAAATAATTTTCCTTTCCTAATAATTTTCTTATATTATTAGGTTTGTAAAAATGTATTTTTCATATTTTTAGAATTTATATTGTATAATTTTCACGTTTTATTTTGTACGTTACGTTATTTTTATTTAAACGTAAGTTTTGGGTTTTAAACGTTCATCACTTTAAATATAGTGATAGCGTTTATTTAATATCTTTTATCTTTTTAATTTTCTTAATTTGTATTTAAGTCGCTGTTATTTATTAACTTTTTCAGTAGTGTAATTATTCAATCCTAATCCTTTCTGATCGCTATCATTAGTGGTCATTCTATCGTCTGATCATGTGTTTAACACACCATTGAGTCTCCGTGGGACATAACGACCCGGGAATTCACTATATTCTCCAGGACTTTATTGCATTTGTGTTTAAGCTATTTTAAGTCTATTAGACTTGACTGGTTTGTACAGATCATAGCCATTGTATGAGGAGGCTAGTTTTTTTTTAGTTTTTAGATTTTAAAAACCGTAGTTGTAGTTTTAAAAGATTAGTTTTCTGATTTTACTTGTAATGCTTTTCCAGTTAATGAAAAAACTTTTAGTTTAATTCTTGTTTACAATTTTCAGCTTATTATTCAATAAACTCGTAAGTGCTTACTTTTCACTTTTTAAGTTATCTAGTCATCTTTAGCATTACATCAGTTTCAGATTTGAATTTCAGTTTCTTGTTTCCAATTTAGCATTTATATTTTTATGAATGAAAGAAAGTCTTTTTTTTACACTTTTGTCTTAGTCCCAGTTTAGCATTTATTCGGTATTGGTGGAATTTCTAAATAGTTAGCAAGCGTTTTTCAGGGTCAGAATTCATCCAAGTTTAAGTCTTTATTTTATTATCAGTTTAGTGGATGTACTCACTCAAAGGGCTGTTTGGGTGAGGATTTTTATTGGTCAAGATCATGTTTTCAGTCATTTAACTTGTCAAGGGAAAGTAGTTGGAGCTGCTGTTTGTGGTGTTTGTTCTCCAGCTTATTGCGTGTTCAAAAGGTGTAAAGCTTACATTGTTTTAGAAGTCCTATTGCAGCTCAAAATTAAGCTGCAAACAGGCCCCTATAAGCTGTTTGAGACCCTGCAGCACAACAGGTCACCATTCATTTTTTTGCTTATCATTGATAATATTAGCTTTGTTAGTTAAGATTTTAACTTATTTAGGTAGAATAGATTTAGGATTTAAGTTTCAGCTTATTAGGTTCTCATTAGCGCTTATCCATCGCTTATATCCCATTTTTAGAAGCTTAGGATTTTCTTAGTTAGAACTTTTGCCAACTGATTTCCCCTTAGATTTAATTGCTTTTCTTTTCAGTTGTTGTTGTCCTTTCAGCTTGGTATCGTTGTTTGATATGAGTTTTAGCTTGTTCCTTTTTCTTTAAACTGCTTATACATAGATTATTTGTGCTCACAAAAGCTGTCCAGGGTGTTTGGTTGCATGAGAACTCAAGTGCAAAAGGTTGTCTAGTGAAGCTTTTGAAATCTGTTTTGCTATAAGCTGTCATAAACAACTTATTTATAAGGTTTTTTGAAAAAGGTTCTCACAATAAGTGTTTCTGTTAACTGGTTTTGTAAATTGCAAAAAGAAAAAGTCAAAAATAAAATGTTTCAAAAAATGTGAGAGACCAGGGTCGAACCTGGGTCTCCTCACTCAGAATCCAAAGCCCCAACACACACCCTCCAAACCAACTCGCCCTTGGGTCTTTATTGGTTTTAATTTGCACAATTAATCCCTTAAGGACTCTTTGGCAGTTTTAACCATAAGCCCATTTTAGCTTATTTAGTGCTTATTTTCTAAAGCAACCTCCAAGTTTTTTATTTTTCTTAAGACCAGCACTGTTTAAAGTACTTTTTGTGATTTTTCCAGATTTTTCTCAAAATAATAAGTATTTTTAATTAATTAATTAGAGTAAATTAGTTTTTAATTCGTAATAATTATTTAAAAAGTCAAAAAATTCCCGGCTTTTTCCTAAAATTTTATTTTGTCATATAGTAAGTAAGAAAATTGTTTTTACACTTGTAGGACTTTTACTTTACAAATTTTACGTTTTTACTTGCGCACTCGCGTAATTTTTACATATAACGCGCGTTTTCATTCTAGGTCACGTTTTTAGGTAATTTAAGGTTACGCTTTAATTAAAATAGTTTATTTAAGTTATTTTGTTTTATAAATCAAGAAAAATCAAAAACATCATTTTAAAAATAGTGATAGCGTTTATTTAATATATTTTAGCTTTTTAATTTTCTTTAATTTGCATTTAAGCCCCTGTAATTTGTATACTTTTTCTGTAGTTATAATCATTCAAAACTTTTTTTCCGTTCAAATCTCTCGATCACTATACGTTTGGTGATTCATTGCATAGCTCGCTGGGACATAACGACCCGGGGAAACACTATACTCCCCTGATCTTCATTGCGTTTGTGCTTAAACTGTTTTAAGTTTCTTACGGTCGGCCATTCACAAGTGGCCGGCTTGTGTGAGAAAACTTGACGGTTTGGCACAGATCACTCCTTAGTTGGATAATTTGGCTTGTTGAGTCTTGCTAGTCGACCGGTTACAAGAAAGAAAAAAGAGAGGAACAAATTTTTTCCAAAGGAATTTAAATGGTGTGGTGTTGGGCTTGGTATAAATGATGAGGCCCATGAAATATAAGGGATTTTGGGCTTGGTTATAACCGGTTTGTGAGTTGGGCTCGAATTAAACGCAAGGCCCAATGGGCAACCTTTGGTTCGTGGGTATGCGCAACCCATTTAGTGGTGAAATAGTGTTGGCTCGTGGTCCAATATGTGTTAGGTGGTGAGTGGGTCCAAGTTGAGGCCCAATAAAGATTCTAGGCCCAATATTATAATATATATATATATATTATATATTATATATATATATATTATATATATATATATTAGATATATATATATATATATATATATATATTATAGATATATATATATATATATATATATATACATATATATATATATTTTTTATTTGTATATATATATATATATATATATATATATTTATTTTTATTTTTTGTTTTTATAAATTTTACATATATATTATGTATTTTAAGAATATCATAATCGTGGGGAATTTTATTCTGATCACAACGGTATTTTATGAACGCTCAAGCTACGTTGATCATGCATATGCCAAATGATATGCAAATGCGATAATTAGAAAATTTCATGATGATGTAAATCGTGCTTTATTTCTGATTAAAGTCTTAAGTACAATGAAATTTTCCGGGAGCTTACAGTACCTACCCCTTAAGAGAACCGCGTCCCGCGGTTTAACTCGCAGAAGTTGTCATGGTTGGTTAGATGAACAAGTGGGGATACTTGGAACGCATTACATCCTCGCGCTCCCAGGTGAACTCTGCACCTCGTTTCTTGTGATTCCATCGAATTTTAACGACAGGAATGCGGCTTTGCTTATCTT
>CM040244.1:283570914-283591261 GCA_022545495.1 Chrysanthemum lavandulifolium
TTTTTTTTTTTTTTTTTTTTTAAACATCACTTTATTAAAAACTCAAAAGGATTTACAAAAAATTAGTGGGAAGCCGAGAAACCAACTGGGCCCCCACTCCTCTAGCAATAGCAAAACTAATACGATTAAAAATGTGACCCGCAGCACGAGCCCCAATGTCTTGAGTCAAGGAGAAATGTCGAATACGCTTTAGCAAGGTTACCGCCTCTTTCTCAAGTTCTCCAAAAGAATAAAAAGAAAAGGGGAGGAACCCATATCCGATATCTGCGCATTTAGCCTCATACTTGACCCGTTTACGTCGTGCAGCCTCACTAACCGCACGTCCAGGCACAAAATCAAGCAATCCCGACTGCGTCAAAGGAGACGAACCTATTATTATTATTATTATTATTATTATTATTATTATTATTATTATTATTATTATTATTATTATCAATGTCGGTTATTAAATAAATGCTATCTTTAAATTTTTCTAGACCACTTTTGCACTCGCAACCAACCCTACAAGAAAACAGATTCATCTGCATGGGTTTAGGAACAAACATGTGTTGTATATCCTTTTTCTTCTTTTGTAAATGGGTATCTCGTTAGGTTTTAATACACTTACCGACAAATCTACTTTTTAAAGATAACCAAATTCAAAATGTTATATATTGAATACCTCAACTTCAAGTTTAAGTATAAGCATATGCATAATAATATTCGATACAAGTAAAGTTTTAAATGAAAGAAGCTATTTTGAGATAATTGTAAATGAGAGAAGCTATTTTGAGATAATTGAACTCGACTTGTGAAATGATCGACTTAAAAGCTTCACTTGAGCTCTAGTTAAATGAGCTCAACTCGAGCTTGAATGTCAACTCAAAGCTTAATTAGTTTTGAGCTCAAGATTAATGTAAAGATTAATCGATTTAACTTGCCGACTCGAGCTTCATACGACTAATCGTTATTATTATTATTTTATTATCAATATTAGTTATTAGATAAATATGCTATCTTTAAATGTTTCGATAACTTTTGCACCTGCAACCGACCCTACAAGGAAAATTACTCACCTAGTTGGGTTCACGAACAAACATGAGTTGCATATCGATTTTCTTTTTTTACAAATGAGTTGTCTCATTAAGAGTTAATATACTTACTTATTAATCTTTTTTTTACAGCATAACTAAATCCTGAATGTTATGTCTTGAATGGCTTAACTTCAAGTTTCGTATAAGCATAGGGATAATTATATTCAATACAAGTAAAGTTGTAAATGAAAGAAGCTATTTGTGAGATAACAGAACTCAGTTTTTGAAAAGGTCGACGTAAGCTCCACTTGAGCTCTAGTTTATCCAAATAATGAAATAACACTTACATAAAATAATTCATAAGAGTAGTCATGCTTATTTTTCTCGAAATCCACTCGCTTAGATACTAAAAGATACAAAGCAATATGTATAAACAACACAAATAGCTAAATGCCAGAAAACATAATTTAATCTGTGTCATCTCCTAAAGAAGCATCATCACTATCATCTATATCAACATCATCAAGTGAATGTGTGTCGACTTCATCATCTTGGAAAGCCAAACTGTCACCAGGGAGATCAATAAATGATTTAGGTTTGGCTTTCGACACAGCCCACCAATCAACTTTATCTCGCCGTAATCTTGGATATGACGTATAATATACTTGTGATGACTGAGTAGCCAAAATAAAAGGTTCATATTTGTTAAATCTTCTTTTATGGTTAACATCGACTAGATTGTACCCTTTATGAACCTTCATCCCAACATTTGGCGTTGGATCAAACCAGTCACATTTAAACAATACAACTCTTTTAATCGGAGAGCTGGGTACTCTAATTGCACAATCTCCACTAAAATGCCATACTAATCGGTTGACTCATCACTATAATTAGTGGTACCGCATCGCATGAGCAGGATTCGGATATCGGTACCCGCACAGGAAATCTGTTTTTCCGCTTTTTCGAATTTCTCGATTTGGTACCGGTCCGCATCAATTAGTGATCGATTTTTTTTTCACCTTATTTAGTAGTCCGGAACCGCACAGTATTTCAAGAATCGGTACCATTTCGGTCAATACCGCGACTGTTTCGGTTCGGTTCGGATTCGGTTCGAAATGCTCATCCCTAATTATACCCCTATAGCTTAATAAATAAGTAAAATGCTATTATTATATAAAAGGATTACACATAAGTTAAAGAGACACCAAAGCAACACAAGAACCCCAGAAGCCTGAGATGCGGGAAGTTAGTTGGTCAAACAAAACCCGCCAAAATAAGAATTGGAGGCAACATTACCAAGTGGGTTTGATAAAACCTCAACCATATTATGTCACTCTTATTCACTCACCAAAGTGAAATTGAGAAGAAGCATCAATCTTGCAACCCGAATTGAGGTACAAATTGGTATCTATGTTTCAATTTATTCACCATTGCTTCTTTCGACTACATGTCTACTTATGTGAAATAACATACGTTGATGTTTTTAGCAATAAAAGTAGGGATAACTTTTAATTCATCAAAACATGTCTGACTTACCAAACTACAAGACTAACTTTAATTATAATAACATTTTGAATCATCGATTTGTGATTTAGGGTAAACCAAAGGCAAACAAGCTTAGTATCGATGTAACATGTTATGTGTTTTAGGGTAGTTCTAGATGGGTATTCGATTTTCATTTATCACTTTCATGGAATTTGATTTATGAGAATTATTTTGTAATAGATCATTCTTATCGATATGGAACTTGACCATTTATTTTGGAGGGCCGAATTTATTTTGGGGGCGAATCGAGATTTGTTTGTAACCTCAACTAAATTAACCCTAAAACCTATAATATTTACATTAGGTGTCGTAAATTTTGGGGGGGCCGGGACCTCCCGCCTCAAAAGGTCCGCCTCTGATTCTTATCATAATGTAATTGAAATTTTAACAAGGAAGTACTTGTTAGTCTGCATGTCTTATGAGTTTATAATGGATCAATGTTTACTAGCGGATGCTACAAATCTTATGCTTCTTAAGTTATTTGGTTTCATTATGTTGCAATGTTTCCCATTTGTAGGTTTACCGCAACAACTATTCGTATGCTAGTTTATATCTTAAAGAACGTGTTTAATGGTTCTTGGACCACTTGGAATGAGGTTAACGAGTGTTCATGTGCGATGAATTATGGGCGCTTTTAAGGTGTGTACCCACATTTGGTTCTTAGTAAATAAATCAAACTTGGTTAAAATGATATATATATAACTTCATTTTTGTTGTATGCATAGGCTTATTTCCAATGGGAAGTTGTGGTCGATGTGTTGGTCCGTGAGGTGTGGGAGGATAGTATGAGGAACCTTTATCCCGGTCTCATGTCAAAGGCAAAAGATGAGTCGGTTAAGATGGCGCGACTAGCTGGAGTTAAGTTTGATGGTTCTGACTTTTCAGTTCTTAAGCCTTATAACCCAGGATGGATCGAATCAAGATATTGGGAAGACATGATTGATCGAGTATGGAACAAAAAGTCAGAATTGTGGAAGCACTGTGGAGGCTCAATTGCTATTACACAACTTAAGAGGAGACTTGTGAGATGCCTTATTTTTACATTTTCTTGAGGATTTTTATGTTCAAGTCAGATAACTTATTTTGTATACTTTTTAAATAACATACTTACGGATTTGCAGGGAAAAGAACTTCACATCTCTCCAACATCTGCCGAGCTTTTTGAACTCACAAACACGAAGAAAGGATTAAGGAACAAAGGTTACGGGAGTTCATCAACTTAAAATCTTAGAGTACATTTCCTTTGGATCGTTAAGGTAACGAACCGGTGGTACATCACATCTTAAGTTCGATGGCCTTTTCAACTTCTTTTTGTTCATGTTGACTTTTATTTTAGACTTTTTTTTTACTGAAATTTTAAAATATCAGATGATGGATTTATTTTTTATCTTTATCTAATTTGATTTGAATCTTATGTTATTTGGTTTAATGGTTTGGTACTACATTAGTCTTTTGTTACCGCCTACCGTACCTTAGCATCCTTACGGTTTGATTTTTCATGTTATAAGTTCATGGAATATGCTTACTCTCAATGTGGGTGTTTGGTTCTGACTCATCGCTGCAGCAAGCGGGCGTTTGGTTCTCGCGGCAGGGCGTTTAGTCTTGAGTACATCAAGTGTGAATGGCTACTGATAAATATAAAAATGTTTTAAGTTCATGGCTGTGATTTTTCATGTTCTAAGTTCATGGCTGAGTTTGTAGTGATATGATTTTCATGTTATAAGTTCATGGCTTCCGTACTTAGTGATGAAACTATGAAAGTTCCCTTTTCCCCTATAGGAGTTAAAATAGCTAAAAGGGGTTGTATTTTAAATAACTATAGGAGGGAAAGACATGGGAAGTTAAGATAACAAAGTATGGATGGGGACATCCGCAATTTTACCTGACTACATGATGGTCTAGTTTTAGAAGACAAAATAAGATAAAATTCGGGAACACTTGTGATTTCATTCACGTTAATTCCAACTTGCTTTATGTTCATGTGATCAAAAAGAGGACAGTCTACGTCAAGTAGTATCCATTGATCCAAGTCAAAGATACATGGTTTTTGGTCAAATGTTTTTCAGTTTAATCTTTTGGGCTTTTTGCATAGGTCTTTTGATTTATTAAAAGTGTAATATGAATATTCATGTAATCATGTTCGGTATATAGAACTATATGCCAGATAAAGTAAATTTGAGCCACTTTAACTTAGGGGATTGTGGACATTTTTGCTATTTTAGTAAGTTGTTATGAAGGCACCTTAAAAAAATCAGTTTCTATGGATTTTACAATTTACTAGTTCAATATATAACCAATTTTATGAGCAGTCCATAAGAGTATTAGATTTTTACTTCTTGTATCAATATTCAGTTATATATATTAACAGGTAATTTGGTAAGATTTTCCAAAGTTCAATTAGATGTAATTAGATATACACATATTCATTAATTTAGGATCTTCTTTTCTTACATGCCACTCGGGGTCCCCTATTTATCCTAACAAAACGATGTTTGATTTAGCACCAACTTGGCTACTCGTATTGGTTTATTTAGTACCAACTTGGCTACTTGTACTGAGTTTGGTATTGAGTTCCACAAGTACTTTGATATTTAACTTGTATTTGCCTAATGAATACTCAGTCGCTTGTATTATATATTTGTTGTTTGCAAGTCAAGTCTGCAAATGTGCCTACTGTATCTATCACGTGGTGAGAATGAAGCTCATGTGTTTCAAGTTCAAACCTACCAACAAAGTTCAAGACATCTTGAAAGAATGGAAGATTACAAGCATGTGGTTCGAGCCGCGGAACGGGGTATTATTGTTATTTATGTGACGCTCGGAGTAAAGGGCAAGGGACAACTTTGGCTGAAGTAACACAAAGTGTTTGGCTCATGATACTCAAAAGGCTGTTTTGGGTAAATGGAAAAGCAAGTACTAATTTTAGTTTTATACAAAATGAATTATTATTATAAAAAAATTAAGCATCACAGTTGGAATAATAGTAAAGTATCATTAACATAATTTACTCTATTAGATAGTGAACCAAATGCCAAGTTGTAGTTCACACGTAATTCAAAATAGGTATCTATTTATACTTACATATGTCTGTTGGAACTACGGTTCAAAGTCGAAAGCATAGCTGCATAGGAAAAGGTTTGTTCAAATTTGATACCTGCTTGTTAATATTTTTTGACACTGAACAAATGATTATGAAAGATAGTAAGATACCATGATTCACAATGTAACAGGCCCTTTCGGGTCATATCGGGTTGACCCGATAATATTAGTTATCCATCCCTAACACCCGTTAATTTTTTCAGGTTGTCGAGTTCGGGTCAAAACAACCCGACAAGATTTTTAAACCCGATTTAACCCGACCTGGTAAGCCTTATCGGGTTCGGTCGGGTCAACCCGACCCTACTGACACCCCTAACTGTATCTATGGTCACTTGTCCTTTATTAGTAATATATCATATTTCATACATATATAATGTATGCTAATTAACTAAATGAATGTGTTTATTTCATTTTGCAATTGCACTTTGCAAGTTGAAAATTTTTATCATTTGGCTAGTTTGCAACAAATATGATGCTGCAAATTTGAATCTTTTTATTGTTTTATCATTTTAACTTTTGATGAGTGTCTAAATACTCATCATTTTTATACCATTTAGATGCAAAACATCCGAAAACACTCGTAAATGCATCAAAATGATAAAAATATCACAAATAAGTGTTTTATGTGTTTTAAATGCAAAAATATCAAAATCGATGAAAAAGCGTATCAAGTTTGCATAATTGGCGCTTTAGTCCCCAAGTTTCAAAAGTTGTCAAATATAGTCCTCGGATATTCAAAACTTGTAAAATATCATTTTAAAGTCCTTAGGGATTCATGAAGTTGTCAAAACAAACCCTTGAAATGTAAAATTGAAAAATTACAACTTTAGTCCCTCAAGTTTTGAAAATGTCATAAATGGTCCTTGGATTTACAAAAATGGAAAATAATCAAATATGGTCCTTGTACTATTAAAGTTTGGCAGAATTGGTCCTTATTATATCTTTGGAATGTTGGCAGTTTTGGCCCCTCAAAAATACAGAAATTACATGATTAGTCCTTGTGATATACAAACCAAACGGATCCCTTTTAATTATTAAAACCCAATCCAAATCCAACCTAAACCCAGCTGGCCCAAATATCCAACCCGGCCCATTTTTTTAAAATTAGAAATACCGCCAGTACTGTTCACTCCTCTCCCTCACACCTGTTAAACCAAAACCGGTGGTTTCACCACTCACCACCACTTTCCACCTTTCAACCTTATCCCCAATGTATACCAACCCCCTCCACCTCCCATACACCAAGAAGCATTAAATGCTTAAAAAACCTCGCTCTATGACTTTTCCTATAAAATTCCACATGGACGATTAAGATGATATCATGCTTATCCAATGGTGGGAATTGATCAAAGGAGAGAGGGGAAGCTTTTGGATGTCTATAAAGAAGAAAAGAAGACAGAGATATAGGTGTCGCATGTTTTAGACCAAATTTGTAGTGTAAAACTTCTTTAATATCTGTTTTAGCTTAAACTTGGTTCTTAGTGTAATGTTAAGTTTATTTCAAGTCGAAATCACTTTTGTATTGTAATTATTTAGGTTTAATAAGATTTCAAGTTTAATGTTTCTTGTTAATTCAGTATTAAGTAAATTAAACTAATTAGAAGTTTCAAAAGCTCTTTTATCCTTCCAACAAGCTCGGATAAACTTGTTATAGCTTTTCATGAGCATGCTATATACTCTAGTGTTTTAAATTAGAAAAACCAAAATTGGTCAACGAAGTCAACAGAGATCACTATTTGGTTCGAAATGGATTTGGGTTGATCTTGATGTCGGAGTGGGTGATTTTGATTAGAATAGTGATAGATTGGGTTACGTGATAAGATACGCATGAAATTTGGATCACTTGTAAGTTAAATTTTTCTTTCTAATTTCTTGTTTGGATTTGCTTATTATACGTGATAGAGGTTAGTTTACGAGTTAAGAATAGTTGGTATAAGTTTGTTTAGGTATAAGTTTACTCATATTAGTCATAGGTTTGCATCTATATACCATAAAAGTCAAAATTACTCTAAATCTGTCTTAAGTTCATAACTGTTAGGATTTTTTAGTACAAATCTCATCTAAGTAGTTGATAACTTGATAATATAGCTTATAATCATCTTATTATAGCTTATCATAACATGTTCAGTCTATAAAATCAATTAGAAGTTCATATAAGTCAAAGTTCTAGTGTAATAAAAAAGTCAAAATATCACTTAAGCAGTTTTTGAATAAAATGAATAATTTCATATAGGATTAAATATTAAGATTTAGCTTAAATCCTTTTGGGATATTAAAGTTTAGCTGCTTAACTAAATTAGAAAAATATTAGTTCACTTATAATCAACTTATTAAGTCCTTATTTCTTAGCTTCTTTTGAGTGCTTTTCTGAAATCATGCCCTATTTACAGTGTTACTACCCTATTTCACAAGCTCTCAGAGAGCTTATTAGTTACCCCTAGCTTATGTACTTTAGCTTTTTGAGAAGCTCACCTAGCTGACTCAAGGTTACAAGTGCTTATTTTCCATTCTTAGCTTATTTGATTAGCCTGCTAAGTGCTTTTTGTTTGTCCCATTCCATTCAGTACATTAGACATTCAGTGTTCATAAGTTTTTCATAAGCTTCTCACAAGCTTATTAGTGAAAGCCAAACTTTGTAGTTTAGCCTTTTGGATAGCTTAGTTGATAATCTTGTTAAGTCCAGTCTTTATTTTCAATTCCAAGCTCATTTAAGTGCTTAAAATTAAGCTAGAAGGTGCCTTGAAACTTAAATAGTATATTGTGTACCAGTTTAAGCTAGTGCTTATTTGTAGCTTGTTCAGTACTTATTTCTAGTTAAAATTACTTTTTCAGTTTTCATATTAGCTTATTTAAAGTTAATTAGCTTATTTCCAGTTCCCTTTTGCTTATTTTCTAGCTTATTAGCTTCTTAGCTTATCTTGTGCTTATTCAATTTATTTTCTTAACTGTTTAGTAATCTTAAGCTTATTCTAAGCTTATTAGCAGTTTTCATAAAAAGTTGTAGTTGTAAAAATTGCTTATCTTAGTTAGCTTAATAAGTTGCAAAAAGAAAATTCCAAAAATAAAATAGTTAGCAAAAGGAGTTCTTTGGGATTCGAACCTGGCCACCTTGACTCACCACACACACACTCTACCAAGCGCCCTTGGGACTTTGTTTATTATATCTTTGCATAATTAAATACATAACCCGTTTTAGTTCATTAAGCTTATACGTACTATTTAGCTTATTTCTAGCTTATTTCAATAAGCTTTTTCATGTTTTGTATTTTTCCTAGCATGGTATTAGTATAAAGTATTTTATAAAAAAGTTTCAGATTTTTCTAAATAGTTTTAGTATTTTTAATCATTTAATTAGTATAAAATAGTATTTAATTCATAATAAAAAATATAAAAGTCAAAAAAATATAATTCTTTTTTCTAAAATTTTCTTTTGTCATATAGGAAGTAAGAAAATTGTTTTTACACTTGTAGGACTTTTATGTCACAAATTTTACGTTTTTGCTTGCGCACTCGCGTAATTTTTATATATAACGTACGTTTTCATTTTAAATCACGTTTTTGGTAATTTAAGTTTACGTTTTAATTAAAATAGTTTATTTAAGTTATTTTATTTTATAAATCACAAAACATCATTGTAAAAATAGTGATAGCGTTTATTTAATATATTTTAGCTTTTAATTTTCTTTAATTTGCATTTAAGCCTGTAATTTACAAAACTTTTTCTTTAGGTATAAATATTCCAAAATCCTTCCGATCACTATCCTTAGTGATTATTCGACATCCGTCTGTGTTAAACACCATTCATCCTCCGTGGGACTTAACGACCCAAGAATCCACTATATTCCTCGATCTTGGTGTATTGGTTTCGAATTTGTTTTAAGTTTATTACGGTTGACCATTCACAAGTGGTTAGCTTGTGTGATTAAACTTGTTGTTTGGAACCAATCAAATTTTGGCCGCTTGCCGGGAGGTGTAAGCGTGTTTTAAGCATTTCCAGATCCATTCTTGCACATATACCACCTTTTGTAAACAGTTTTTTTTTTAAGTTAATCAAACTCAAAAAAGTTCATTAACACTTTTCCTAAAGTGTTAACAACACCAAAAATATTTTCATTCTTTGTTTTTACAAAATGTTTATCCAAAAATCCAAAAATATTCATCTTTACCCTATTACCCTTTTTGATTCTTTATTCCTTTACCCTCTATCCATTTGATTCTAACTTCTTCTATTCTCATGGAATCTCTCGACTCTGACAATTGAACGGTTGAAAAACTTCATACTTTATCACAAATGTCAAGAATTCGTGTTGTTCGTAATGATCCATTAATTCTGCGTAGGAAATGGAACGAGAAACCGGGGTGACAAAGGACCGGTACTTCCCTCGATAATGGAGGTGCTAATCGTCCAACCTACGGTTATCCAAAGATCTAACCCTCGATTGCTCCTAAGCCATCTAAAATTGATCCTACACTTTCACAATTTACGGTTAGAAGCAATCATGTAATTTAGACCGATGACTAGCAAGAATGACTTGCCTAATCTTCACGTTTCTCAAGAACCGTAACCGAGACCATAACGGAAGTGGTGGAAATTGCTAGCTCTCGAGCACACCACTTGTCCCACCTCCGGATTTTTCAAAATGTTCTTGAGTCTTAATAGTCATTCGGATCACCATGTTGGTTTTGTTGATTCTTTGAATGAACCGATTCCTTCTCATAACTCTCAAATAGAATCGTTTATTCCTTGTGTCGGTTGTGGTGAGCCTCTTTTTGGTTCACCACTCGTCATTGGTGTACGTGTGTACAGATGTGGTAATGATATTCATAACGGAGTTGTTTGTTTTGTGGTTCGAGGAATTCATTTGATTATGATCCTAATCGAACTCATTTAACGACCCTCAAATTTTTCCAACTACCCACCACAGCCCGACTTATCTTCATATAATCAACATAACTTCTTTGTGAATATTGTGGAGGTCCCCATTTCACTCGATTGTCAAGCAGGAATCCATTTCCTTGTAACAATTACGACTATCCATATCACGACCAACCTCCACGGTGGTTAATGACTCAAACTCCTCAAGAAACCCAACAAGACACTTATCTAGAGCTTCCGAGTCGATGAAAAGAACCGAGGAGTTGAGTAAAACAAAACATTTCATAATTTTCCCGCTTTTCTTGTGTATATTGTGGGGTCCTCATGATGATTATCAATGTCAATCTTCGGTTTGACAAATCTCCACTCCCACAATGTCTTGTCATTCAAAATTCACATGAGAAATCCATGGAAGAATTGCTAGTGAAGAGGTGCTAAAATAAATTCCCAAATTGCCTTTGAAAAATCTATTAGGAATCAATTGCAAAAAAAAAGCGACAGATAAATTTCGTTTTATTCACGATGGCGGTGATAATGAGGATGCACTTGGTATCCTACAATTTTATAAAGATTCATCAAGTTCATCAGTTGATATCCGCGGTTGAGATTCATTCTCAAACAACGCTATCACACCCAAGCTCCCACTCACTCTCTAAACATGGGGATGAGCATCTTGACACTGTTCACGAAAAGGAATCGGACGAATTCATAAAGTCTAGTGTTGAGAACCTTGTCCCAATCCCAGAGAGTCACAGGAACTTTTGACCATATGTGTGATATCCTTCCCCTCTTGAGTGTTCAAAAGATCATTTTGAAACTTTCTCCGATTTTAGCGATGATTGTAAATCTTATGGAGACATTGAGAATGTTGAGGCATCACCGAGTTCACCGATGAACTCGCTCACATCAATCCACTTTCATCAAAAAATGATGATGATATCTTTGATTTGAAGCCGACCTAGGAGAAATTGAAAGTCTCCTTTGTAATGATCGTTCACTCACTTCTTATCCCAGCGTTCAATAGAGAATGTTAATCACTTTGTTCTGAGCGTTCAAAACAACTCTCACTAATCCTCTATTTGAATTCGACTACGAATTCACTTTAATTTCCAGAATCTACTCTTTGATACTCGTTGAGGATAGTGATGAGTCTACAATGGAACAAGAGTTCACAAATTCACTTCATGTGAATGATTCTCTTTACGAGGAGTTCTCCTTTGAACTCACTCATATCATATCTCTACCAGTATGATAACTTCCACTTTGATCTAGACATAAATGATCTTTGTGTTCCGGAGGAAATGTTCTCGACCATGAGAACTTGCTTGATATCAAAATCCCATCCCTCCCACCCATAATATGTCTTGATCAAATGAGCTTAAATGATGAGATTCATGATCCGTAAATCATGAATTCAACTTCGATAATTATGAGTTAGTCATGATTTTATCATGATTTTCTTTCTTTTCTTCACATATGGTGTGACTTCTCGTTCCTTTTCTCCTTCGGGGAATGAGGACACTATTTTTGATCCCGGCATTTTCATTTATCATTTTGAGCGGTTCTATCTATATCTCATCGGTGTGGAACTTTCACGTACTTCAATGTTTATACAAACATCTTGAATGAAAGTCCGATGGAGATTGTCACTTCCACTTACTTCCCATGAACAATTTAATTGGGGTCGAGTCAAGCTAGCGACTCGGTAATCAAAAACAGATAGTTAAACATGGGTTTCACCGTGTAACACCTTAGTGTGGGGAGAGGCCCCACATGTTGTATATACATCTAAAAAATGAATGAATGAAAATTGTAAATATTAAAAGAGAATAATTGTTGTGTTTCTACACTTAGCTAGTAATGTTATCTTTTCGTTCTAAGTTTCGGCATAACAGCGGTACTTTGAATATTGAGGACAATATTCATTTCTAAGTGGGGAAATTCAGCGAATTTGATCATAAATGTACCCTTTTAGTCCCTTTTTCCTCAAAATGGCCAAATTAAAAAAAAATAGTGGAAATACTATGTACTAAACACAACAAATGGTAATCAGTCCACCATGTCTAACCCACATAAGGATTGGCTAATCCAGGAGCAAACGGCTCTTGGTAAATATATCTCAAATCCGTTAATGGCTTGCAATTTGCCCAAAATTGTATGGTGTTCATTCACCATATCTTTAATTAGTGAAGAGTTGGCTAGCCCGCAAGTTTATGGCTTGTGGTAAAGGCGATTGGAAAACCATAATTGGTAATCGACTCACCAAAGATATTTTATCTAAGAGTTGGCTAGTCCGAAGCAAGCGGCTTCGGTAAAGACAAATCAAAACCGTTGAAAAGTCGGTGATTTGCTCAAAATCATTTGGTTATCATTGTACCAAGGTTCTTACTTGAACTAAAACAATTGGCTACTCGAGTAATGGCTTTTGGTAAAGAGATGAAATCCATTAAAGTTTCAAAAGATTGCTAGGACTAGCAATATCTTAGTGTGGGATTGATGAGTGTCTAAATACTCATCATTTTATACCATTTAGATTGAAAAACATGAAAACACTTAAATGCATCAAAATGATAAAAATATCACAAATAAGTGTTTTATGTGTTTTAAATGCAAAATATCAAAATCGGATGAAAACGTATCAAGTTTGCATAATTGGCGCTTTAGTCCCTCAAGTTTCAAAAGTTGTCAAATATAGTCCCTGGATATTCAAAACTTGTAAAATATCATTTTAAAGTCCTTAGGGATTCATGAAGTTGTCAAAACAAACCCTTGAAATGTAAAATTGAAAAATTACAACTTTAGTCCCTCGAGTTTGAAAATGTCATAAATGGTCCTGGATTTACAAAATGGAAAATAATCAAATATGGTCCTTGTACTATTAAAGTTTGGCGAAATTGGTCCTTATTATATCTTTGGAATTTTGGCGGTTTGGCCCTCAAAATACGAAATTACATGATTAGTCCTTGTGATATACAAACCAAACGGATCCCTTTTAATTATTAAAACCCAATCCAAACCAACCTAAACCCACCGCCCAAATATCCAACCCTACCATTTTTTAAAATTAGAAATACCGCCAAGATCTTTGTTCACTCCTCTCCTCACTTTGTTAAACCAAAACCGGTGGTTTCACCACCTCACCACCACTTTCCACCTTTCAACCTTATCCCCCGGTGATGAGTGCGTATTCACTCATCGTTTTAGGTCAATCTGAGGGTAGCAAAACATTTAAAACACTCCAAATGCATCAAAATATTGAAAATATCTCAAAATTGTGTTTTATATGTTTGGGATACAAAACAAATGAAAACGAACAAAGTTTGCAAAATTGGCGATTTCAGTCCCAGACTTTCAAAATTAATGTAAATAGTCACGAGCACGGAAGTTAAAAGAAAAGTCACGAAGGTCATTTTAAAATCATAAGTTGTCATAATTAGTCCTTTGGTGTAAAATTTCAAAGTTTGAGAAATTACGAGTTTGATCCCTGGACTTTTAAATTTGTCAAGTTTAGTCCTCGGATTTCACAATTTGCAAATTTGGTCCCTTGGTTTATTTGAGAGTCACAAGATTGGACCTTGGATTATAATTTCAGAATTTACATTCGTGGACCCCGAAATTTTCAATGTGGCAGTTTTGGTCCCTAAGAGTTACATGGGTCTCATATTATATCCTAAATCCAAAATTCACTAACTTGGCCCAATAAACCCAACAAACCCAATCCCTGTCCAATATCTAGATCCAGTCCAACCCTTAGAACCCGGTCAACCCATGCCTTGACCCGGTCAATGTGATAAACCACCCTCCCCTGTCTTCTTCCCCTTCCCGCCCAAACAAAACATCAAACCCAGAACCCTAGATATCTTTCCCTTCCCCAGAAATAAAATAATACCATCCTTTTTCCCTGTTTCTCATTTACCCAACACAACCCATCCCAAGACACTCAAAACCTCTTACCCGGATAAACCCAAATCCCTAACCCACTTCCTTTACCCCCCCCCCTCTCAGCTCCAGGTCATCAATCCCAGCTACAAATAAGACCTCATCTATGGCTTGGATTCGTTTTCAATTGGTACCTAACTAATCAATGGTCAGGATTGGTCCAAGATAGCACAAGATTGAGTTTTTGCTTGTTTGCACTCAGTGAAGAAACACAAGAAGGAGAGAAGACTTGAAGAAGTTGAAGACATAGTTTAAGTAGTATAAATAGGTCACTTTGTAAGCCTTAGAGGGCACCCCTAGTTTTCAGTTTTAAAATTCAGTTTTTACTTATGTTATGTAATGAATGTTTTTTAATGAATGAAAAGTTCTTTTGAATCTATTCTTGTTAAATCTCTAGTTGTTGTTTGATTTAAGTTGTTTGTGATTGTATCTCATTTTCAGAAAATAAGCAAAGGGGGGTCAAAACTGTTGCAAAAGGAGTGTTTGGTTTATGCTTACTTTGGTTTCAAAACATGAAATTACCCACTTTGACTTAACAAGTCAAAGTAAGTTCAATGTTAAAATGCGGTTTGTAAAATGTGAGGTTGGATTATCAAGTCGTATAAGTTGGAGTTTTTAGAAAAAAACCGAACTTGGGATTTCATAATCGCAGAGACGATGGCTTGAGCTCCGATCTTGTAACTTTTATCGATTATTTGAAGCTCCACCTTAGCCATGACTTGTCTCTCTTTTCGGTTCCTAAGTTTATGATCGGTTTGATGCAAGTTATTCACACTTTCACTCTCTTGACTTTGTTTAAAATGGTTTTCAATCATCCTTTGTTCACTGTTTGGTTCTGTTTTGCAAGTAGAACATACAATGCCGATCTCGGCTTATTTTCAAGCTCTAATCGACAACCTTGGGTGACACTTTGATTTTCTTGAATCTATGCCGACAACTATGTTTGTGCGGCATTTTCATGGACTTGAAAGCTCTTTTCGACTTGAAATTAAGCTTGAACAGACCCTCCATCTCGCTGTTGCATACTGACTGCACAAACGATGTAGAGAGGTCACTTTCACCTTATTCTTTGCTTATCAAGATTAGTAATCTGCTCTTTTAGATCCTTTAGGACTTGATTAGTTAATTTAATCTAGGATTAGTGCCTTTTTTTGCTTATTAGGAGCTTATTTAAGTTTTAGCTTTGCTTACTTTATCTAGTAGCTTTTAGGATTCCTCTTAGTATAAGTCTAATACCAAGCTGCTTTTCCCTTAATCCGTTAGTTTTAGCTTATTTCACTTAAAGTTTCGCCATTTGACTCCATGGTGTGCTCATCTGTTCCTATGGTTGCTTAAATTTGGCTCATAAGCTATAAAGAGTGTTTGGTAGAACTGCTAAAGAGGTGTTTGTTTGAAACACCATTAAAATCGGTTGCCTATAAGCTTTTATACTGACTTATTGTGAGTTTTCACAACCAGTTCTCACAATAGTCTCTTGTTTTGGTCATATCTTCAAGTTTTGATAAAGAAAAGTTGCTCTAGGTTCATTTCCTAGCTTAATTAAACTGCAAGAGGAGTGTTTGGATTTTAAGCTAAGAAGAGTGTTTGATTGTGTTCTGTCCATAGCTGTGGCCAAAGAAGCAGCTTAAACTGCTTATTGAATAAGTTTGTTTGAAAAAGTTTTCATAAAAAGTTGTTAATTTGATCTAGTAAAAGAGGCTGAGAAAGAAAAAAGTTAAAAAAAAAAATAGTTTTCAAAAAAAAAAAAAAGAGAGCCAAGGATTCGAACCCGGTCTCATTCAATACACTAACACAACACCACAAACCATACGCCTTGGGACTTGTCTCGTTCATTCTTTGCACTATTAATTCTTTAAGGGTTGTTAGGCGGTTTAGCTTTAAGCTCTTTGGAGCTTATTCCTAGCTTATTTTCAAAAGCACCACCCAAGTTTTTAAATTTTCTCATAATCGTGAGGACTTTAAGAAGTTTTACGTAATTTTTGATTTTCTTAATTAGATTAGTATTTTAATCAATTAATTAGTGTTAAATCGCTTTTAATTCGTAGAAATTAATTTAAAAGTCAAAAAAAATATTCCGCTTTTTCCTAAAATCATTTTTAGTCAAATAGAACGTAGGAAAATTGGTTTCACACCGTAGCACTTTAATTTCAAAACTTTTACGTTTATGGCTCGGGTTGTTTCACTGCTTTTACGTTTTTGTGTTTTAGCACCCTAGGACTTAGTGTAGCTTCGCTTTATCGTTTCTTAGGCTTAGTGTTAGTTTATTTTTAGTTATTTAGGTTCCTTGCCTTAATTACTTTCCCGCTCATTAATTTGTAGAATTAGTAATCAAATCCAAATCATTTAAAACCAATTCAAGTTCAAATCACGAAACTCAACGAATCCTTCCATTCACACTCGTTGGGACACGACCGGGAAATCACTTCCGGTATCACTTTTATCACACCCGTGAGGTTTGGCACGTTGACCTTTTTCCTAAAAGGTTAATTTGTCGAATTTTACAGTTATTTTGATATACGTTGATATTTGTGTTTTCACACACTCACTTCAACGAATCAAATTTTGGCGCCACGGGGGAGGTGTGTTGCGACAATATCGTGAAGTTTTGCGATTAGTGACTTGAAGAACCTTCCTCGTGAAGTTATTGTTTTATAAAATACAAAAATACAAAAATATTTTTCTTTTCTTTGTGTATATATATGTAAAAGATTAAAATACAAAAGATTTTCCTTGTTGTTTTAAATAAATAGAAGACACAATCAATATAACATTCTTAAGCGAGGTGTTATCATTATAAGTTCCCGAACAAAAGATTTAAAACTTGCCTTTGTGTCGCTCGTGTTTTGGTTTATTTCTATCGGTTTAACAAACTGTGAGGGTATAAGGACGGCCCGACATTAAATTGCGGTGAAAAGAGACGGGTTTTAATAAGCTTCACACCGACCTGCTTTCTCTCCGCTCCTTTGTGCGTTTTACTTGTAGAAGTGATCATTTCACGTGGGATTATTGGTTTAAGTTCACCGTTGTTTTGCCTCGGTCTTGTTTTAATTGAAAGTGTTGTTTTGAAGTGCATGCGCACTCGCTCTCAAGCTCGTAGACGAATCGTAACCAAGCAAGCGCATTCGAGATACGCACCGTCGAACAAATCACAATGACACACAACCTAGGAAACGGACCTCAAGTCCAACAACACGGGCCACAAAATCCAGCTCCGATCTCGAACGATGGAGGAGCTTTGTCAACCCACGATGGATGGGCCAGGCGGTCCAATTGCCCCGGTCAACATCGAGGCCACGGATTTTGGACTTAAGCATCACATGATTCAACAAGTCCAAAGTTTTGTCAATTTCACGGATCACGGGTGACGATGCCAACAAGCATCTCGACAAATTTCTCACCGTCACCCAAAGTATGAAGCAAAATGGGGTCACCGATGACGCCTTCGCTTATACCTCTTTCCATATTCCTTGACGCTTCATGCCACCGCATGGTTTGATCGTCTTCCCAAGAACTCAATCCATAGTTTCGATGAAATGGTCTCCAAATTCTTGGCGAAATATTTTCCACCGTCGATGGTGACGAAACTACGGAATGAAATCGTAATTTTCGGCAAGATCCCGATGAGTCCTTATTTGAGGCATGGGAACGCTATAAGCTTTCGATTGATCGATGTCCCAACCACAACATGTTGCTTGTCACCCAAATAGATACGCTCTATAACGGGTTAACATTGAGACATCGTGACACAATTAATCTTCTGCCGGTGGTACCTTTATGAAAAGGCGACCGAAGAGTGCTATGATCTCATTGAAAACATGTTGCCCACCACAATTATTGGGATTCCTCACCGAGAGGAGTGAGTCAAGGAGATCTACCACCCTTCCATCTTGAATTCACGACTCTAACCAAAAGATTGAAGAAATATCCACCGCCGTGCTTAAATTGAGTCACAATAATAACAATCAACAAGTGAATGTCGTAAACAAGAGTTGTGAAACTTGTGGTGGTCCACACCCTTATTTTGAGTGTCCACCTCCGGTGGCTTCACTCAAGAGAGCATTTATGCCGCTTGGTTCCTACAATACGGAGGTAATTCCTACCAACCCATGAGGGACCGAAACCTACTCACTATCGTTCTAACAATTTCCTTGGACCACCCGGGTTTAATCAAAATCGGAACAATCAAAATGTGCAAAATAGAAATAATCGGTTCAATCAAAATCAGTCGAATCGAATTTTCAAAATCAAAATCAAGGTTTTCATAATCAAGGAAATTTCAATCAAAACCGATTCCAAGCTCCTCAATGAAAACGTGCATGCCCAACCTCCTCAAGCTTCCATTGACATTGCTAATTACATCAAAAGCAATGAAGCTAAGATGGTGTCCATGCAAAATCAAATTACCACTTTGAAGAATGATTTCACTTCCGAGCTCAGAACTACTAGTAACAAGATTGATCAATCTCATAGCAAGATTGAAAGCATGATTGCTAGTCTCATGAGCCAAAAGAATGAAGCTTCAACTTCCGGTGCTCTTCCGAGTAATACCATTCCCAACCCAAAAGGTGAATTGAATGCTATTGCCACCAAGTGGTAAATCTTATGATGGACCTTCGGCTCCAATGCCTCCTCCACTGTGAGCAATGAGTCAAGTTCAGAGGTCTCAAAGGACAAGGTGCATAACTCAAGCCCACGAAGTACCGCACAAGTCCAATTCCTGAGGTCTTACCTCCGATTACGGAACCCGTTGTTCCGATGACCACTTCTAAGCCTTCACTTCCTTATCCTTCAAGGCTTAATGATCGAAGCTCGTGATAAAACTAGTCAACAAATGGAAGCTTATCCAAATCTTTCAAGATTTGCACTTGAGATTAGTTTCATGGACGCTCTTCTTCTAATGCCAAAGTTCGGTCCAACAATCAAAAATTTGTTGAATAACAAAGAAAAGATTTCGAAATGGCTAAAACCTCTTTGAACGAAAATTGTTGGCGGTTATCCTTAAGAAACTTCCAGAAAAGTTAGGAGACCCGGAAAATTTCTCATCCCATGTGATTTTCAAGGCATAGTTCAATGCTCCGCCTTGGCGATCTTGGTGCTAGCATTAACTTGATGCCACACTCCATGTGGAAAAAGCTTTCATTACCGCACACCTACATGTATGATCCTCGAGCTTGCGGACCGTACAAGTTCTCGTCCGCTAGGTATAGCCGAGGATGTATTTGTAGTAGGCAAGTTTCATTTCCCGCCGACTTTGTTGTTGTCGAATTTGATGCGATCCCGAGTACCCCTCATCCTTGGGAGGTGCTTTAAAACAGGTCGTGCATTGATCGGCGTTGATGAAGGGGAAATCACTTTGAGGGTAAACAAGGAAGCCGTTATTTAATCTCAATCAAGTTACGAAATACTCCCCAATTATGAAGACAATTCGTCAACAAAATTGATGTCCTTGACATCGTGTCGAGGAGTATTCTCAAGAAATTCTTGGATTCTCGAATGGCAATCCCACTGGTAGATCCTATTGTTGCTCTCTCTTCCTCCCTCACTCCGCTTGGAGGAAGTGACTTTATTTTGGAAGAGATCAAGCATACTTGGCTAGTGATTACATTCCATGGGAAATTGATCACGCTCCCATCGACATTGAGGAGATATACTTCTCATCGAGGTTACTCAATGAAGATCCTTCCTCCTCCCTCCTCAAGAACTTCATAAGAGGAATCAAAGCGATTGAAAAATCTAATGATCCTCCCGAGGTCGAACTTAAGGACTTACCACCTCATCTCGAGTATGCATTTTTGGAGGTGACAATAAATCACCCGTCATCATTGCTAAAGACTTGAGTGAGGATGAAAATCCGCTCTCATAAAGGTTTTGAAGT
>CM040244.1:283591361-283611636 GCA_022545495.1 Chrysanthemum lavandulifolium
TTCGCTGTTAATTTGATGAAAGTCATGTTTTGGGTATTACAAATGACAACATAGCATAGCAATGTTTTCCTACTACATCTCCGCTTTAACTTGTCATCCCACATTGGTTTTGACTTATAAGTTTATCCTAATTACAACTATAGAATAACAACAAAATTCCAATATCTAAGCAAATATAACAATATAAGATCATACCTTGAAGTCAGACACGGGCAAAGGATGCAATGAACTCAAAGCAACTTTTAGGACAACGTAATCCCAATTCACATCGGGGACGAAATGTCTTGAACTTAAATTTGTACTCAACAATTTGTCCAGCCATTTCAATCACCATAAAGGTGTCCGCTTCCCTTTCTCCCAAAACAATAGACATGACATTCTGACGGATCCTCCAATACGGTTGGCCAAACGTCCTTAAAACATCATTCAAATCAACGAAATACTTGAATAGCCAATCTGAACATCCATTCGTCATCTCATAAACGGCCAAATGGTTCAAATACTTATAATCCCAACATAGAAGAAACAAAGACCCACCAGTCGCAAACAATTTAATATCAGAATGCAGCTTGAATGCAGCCTAGGAAGTCATACTTGTGTTAAAACCGGATGCTCATCAACATAACTAAACTTAAAATGTGTGGGCTGCTTCCCAGACTGAAAATTAACCCAATAAATGGCGTCACTCCAATACACCCCAAACCCAAACCCCCACAAACCACTTAGCAGGATACACATCAGGACAAGTAGTCCACTCCTTTGTCTCCGAAGAGTAAACATCAACACAAGTAGTATTAAACTCATCATTCTTCATAGCTCGAAAAAATTATAACACCACGACTTACTAGGATCAAATGCAATCCTATTACTCCCATACTCACACCCTGGACAATGCACCCACCAACCGTTAACAGGATTATGCACATATCTCCATTTATCCTCCTTTTGATCACTAGAACACAAAAGCAAACCATTGCATGACTGTAATATATCAAAAGAAAAGTATATTTGAAATGACAGAATGTATGGACGGATGAAGGCCAATACATCTAGTGAGTTGCTTTTGTTGAAGTTGTGTTTCATTTTTATACTTTTTCAGCTTGAAAGGAAACAGAGTTTGAAAGTGTTCAAGTGTTAAACCCTATAGAAGGAAGAAGACAAGAGTACAGTGACACACTACTTAAACGGTGGGTAAAAGTTTATCATGGGTTGGGCAAAACTTTTGGGCCGTGGTTAGAAGGTTTGGGCTAAGAGACAAAGTTTGAGTCTTGTTTTATTAAAGTGACTCTAGTCATTTCAAAGGTAAGAAACACTATAGCTTAGAAGTGGCTATTAGGATTGAGGTTCGGACTTAGTTGTAGTTAATGAGCTAAAAGTGGTGATATAGAGCTATTATGAGTGAGAATCAAAGCATTTGAAACAAAAGCTTAAAGTTGAAAATTGGTTTTGTCCCACATGGATTCATGAATAAACATAGAATGATTATATAACCTAAACAAGGATTGGCAAAATAATTTGTTGGACAAGTTGACATAGAATAATCTTAGTCAAGCTGTTAGGAATTAGAAATTCGGTATTAAAGAGTCGGTCACCTCAGTATATGTAGTCGTTAGAAAGCTCGTGAGTCGTAGTTATTGTAAGTTAAATAGTATTTAGTTAAGTAACACCGTGGAGGACGGACGGGTCTTTACCCTTTGTATGCACGATCCATGCCCGATATGTGGCATTTTATGTAAGACTATAAATACTCTACCTTCAAGGTAGAGAGTTGGAGCTCATAATAATATCTTTCACTTTCTCACTAAGTCCCTAAACCTCTAACTTTCTCTCTAGAACTTCATTCATACGCCACTTTGTGTTATGGTTTGATGTGTATGTGAAAACTAATATCTAACAATTGGTATCAAGAGCCATGGTTAGATCATATCTTGCACATCTTTGGATTCTTAATGGTTTTTAAGTGGTTTTGAGTTTGAAAAGTTTAGTGGTTTGTGCATCATTTGGTTGATTTCTTGTGTTAAAGCTTGGATTTTGTTAGTACTTTTATGTTTAGAATCATAACAAGTGTTTAGGTTTTCATTTGGTAAGCTTGAATCATCTTGGTTGGGTTGTTTTTGGATTGAAAGTGATGTTTATGAGTTTTTCTTGCTAGCGACTTAACACACGGAATTCTTTCTTCGTAGCGACTTGCTTTACAAATTTGTAGCGAGTTACGATTTTAGACCTAGCGACTTAGAACTAGCGACTTACAAATACAAGTAGTGGACTTTCCACCACAAGTAGCGACTTGGAGGTGGCGACTTGTGCAGAAGCGAGTTGCTATTTAGCAACTTGTATCTTTATCGACTTGAGTGGCGGTGCGCCAAAATCTTGCTAGCGACTTGAGGCTTAGCGAGTTACTACTAGCGACTTGCATTTGTCTAGCGACTTGGGACTTTAGCGACTTGGGGTGTAGCGAATTAGGTGTTAGCGACTTGGTGCATTTTCTTCTAACGACTTGGGTGATTGTTTACGGTTTCTCTTGATTTAGTAAAATCCGTGAAGAATCTATTTCGGTTTAATCATAGAGTTATAAAATCCCGTATAATCATTAACATGTCTACCAACGTTCCTACTATCATCTCCACTGTTGCGAGGATGTTCAAGCGGTGGCTCGGATACTAAATCACCCATGCTTGTGAGAATCGACTACGATTCTTGGGCTCAACGAATCAAATTGTCTTGCCTTGGAAAGGAAAATGGTGTCAACATTCTCAAATCCATTGATGAAGGACCGTATAGAGTTGAGACGACTAGAGATATACTTGATACTAATGAAGATGGAACTCCTATTTACGGAATGGGCGGACCTAAAATGTATGATGAGCTTGATGATAAGGAGAAAAGAGATTCGATGCGAGATATCGGGGCTTTCAACATTGTTCTTCAAGGTCTTCCTAAAGACATCTACAAGGCGATCAATCACAACACCGATGCAAAGCGGTTTGGGATAATGTCAAGATGCTTCTCTCGGTTCGAAATTAACTATGGAAGGCAGAGAATCACAACTCTATGGCGAATTTGAACACTTCAAGATGAAGCCGGATGAGAGTGTCTATGAGTACTATGTGAGATTTCATAAGTTGGTGAATGACATGAGGAACATCGAATGACTATGCCTAACATTCGGTGAACTCAAAATTTGTGAACAACATGAATCCCGAATGGCACAAGTTTGTCACCTCTGTGAAGCTCACTAAAGGATTGAAGAATACAAACTATGAGCAACTCTATGCCTTCCTCCTTGAGAATGAGAGACATGCTATGTTTGAAAATTGGTTCTCAATCGGTTCAAAACCAACGTGGAGAGACAAGCTCGTCTAATGACTTAGCGCCTTCTACTCAAACATCGGAATCACAACCAAAGCTTCACAAGTCATACCCTTGGGTAATGGTAATCACAAACTCATTCCCGATCCTATGTTCAAACAAGGCGTCTTTGATGCACACGTGGGTAACTTCATTAATCAACTAGCTCTTACGATTAGTCAAAACATGAATTCTCTCCTGAACCAACAACAACCTCATATGACATCTAACCCACACAATCAAGCTCTTGTTAAAGATGGAAGGATCGTGGTGCAACCGGTTCAAGAAAGACAGTATGATCGGGGAAGAGGTGGGTGGTAGAGGTTATGTTGGTAACGAGAATCGAGGAAGGAATGGTAAACAAGGTCAAGCTAAGCCGATCAAATGTTATAAGCTGTGGTGGTGAGGACACATTGCAAGAAGCGCACATCTCTAAAGCGTCCACGAACGCCGATTACTTGAGAGATAAGATCTTTGCTTTACAAGCTCGGGACAATGGTCTTTGCTTTGGATGAAGAGGAATTGATGTTTCTTCTTGAGGGCAATACCAAGACCTATGATGCGGATGTGGATGAGCAACCTATTCGGGAGATAGGTCACAATCATCGAATGCCTTTCAAGTCGTGATTGTGATGCATACGACTCGATGTGGATGATGGACCTCTGACACACACAATTTTATGGCCGACATTTCTCCAATGGTTTCTCCCAAGGTCTCTTCTTCACACTGGTGGCCCATCCAAAGACAAACTCATCTCGGAGGTATTAAAACTATACGATGATCTTGATGTGCAGCGGATGCATGACAAAGTACAATCAATGAAACTATTGAATCAAATGTTGAAAATATGGGTAATATCGATATTGTCCCATATGATCAATCGTGAAACAAAGTGAAAGTGAAGTTGTACCAAGTGATGCATCTTCTGCGATCAACAATGACTATGTTTTTATGAATACACCGCATGTGCCCCGATGATTCGTAATTTACGAACTAAATGCCTATAAAGGCGTGTTGCTATTTATGAACAACGTGCAAAATTTGAGTTGACCACTCGTGAGCGGGAAATGGATGACCAAGTGCGTGCGGTCATTAGAAAAAGTAATTTTAGAGAAGAAGTATTGAAACAAGAATTAAATTCCTTACAAGAAAAGCTTTCTAAAGCGCTAAGCAAAACAAGAACTTCAGAAAATGTGAAAATGCTTAAGCAAGAATTTAATGCAAATGAATCAAAACTCTTGAAAGATTTTCTAATCGAAAACTTTGAAAAACAAACTTGAAAACAAGTTGTACATACAAGGAACACCATTGATTGCTCACATGATCACTAAGCATAGGGTCTTAAGCGATAAGCATAGCATTCCCCTTGTTAAGGAACCAAATCCGGAGGTCATTAAAGGGCTAGAAATGCTCATAAGGTTCTTTATGATGGAAATGAAATCCTTAAACCTAGGCGAAACCTAGTTGCGTTGAGTGCCGAGGAAGATAAGAAATCGGATGATGTCACTAGGAAAAGATGAACAAAAATTAGATGATCCTAAATGCAAAGAGAAAAAAATAATTATCACTCCCCATGACTACAAGAAGGAAAAGCTGGATTTCCTTGAACATGTTTAAGCCTCGGACATTGTTGACTCCAGAACAAGTTTTACGGAAAATGGATTTAGATAAGCGGAAAGTGAAAATATTGTTGAAACAAACCCTCCCTATGGAAAATGCCTAGAAGCGATTGTGTATCCTCCTAATACACCAATGCATCTTGTTCCTAGAACAATTGCCACTAAAAGCAAGACCTTAATTAGCCAATATGTTATATTTCAACTATTTGTTGATTTTGAGAAAACTTGCAAGAAAAGGATCACACCATTTGGTATATGGAAGGAGAAAGGGGTTTGAGCAAATGAAAGAATGTTATTTAAGCGAGGTCATGCCTTTCTTTAAACTTCGAAAGATCACTTTGAGAGTCTTAAAAGGGATAGAAAGCGATATCAAGGGAATGGAAAGGAATTTGATGCAATGATAGTTGAAGTTAGTGACTATGAGCGTGCACTAAAATATAATGAGATTGAGAGGAAGAACTTGCATACATTAAATGAGACTCTTATTCTTGAATGTGTTGCTCAAGATATTTTTTCAACGCTCAAATTGCTCTATTAATGCTTCAATTTCATGAACTATCTGTTGCCACTGAAAGTCTCCCATGATCGTGTCATTGAGCTTGATAAAACTAACTCTAAACTAAGCGAGAAAATTGAGCCGGATGATCATGACAATTTGGTTAAACATTTTTCTAAACTAGAAGTTGAGCATTTTAATTTACAACTAAAATATCAACATCTTAAAGAAAATGTCAAAACTTCAAATATCAAGACATCCTCGGATGCTCGAGTTTGATGCGAGTTTTCAAATTAACAAGCGTGATGAACAAATTCAAGCTCGGTGCAACACGATCGAGAAAGTTGAAAGCCCAAATCTCTCAATTAAAGGGTCAAACAAACAATATGACGGGCTCCCAATGCCTCCTCCTTTAGATTCTCGGAATTCTCAAACGTTTCATCTTCAAAACTTAGTAAATGCATTACAAAAGGAAAGCGAAAGTTTTCTAGAAGAAAATGAAAAGGTTAAACGTCATTTCAATGAGTTATTTGAATCAATAAAGGTCACTCGTAACAAAAATAACGAACAAATAGCTTCATTGCAAAAGGAAATTGAGAATCGAAGAGTCGTAAAAGGAAAATGCCAATGACCAATGGGAGAATGGTGTATCAAAGGTTCACTCTTGTAATAAATATCTTTGTGTCATGAAATATGTCCTCCTCATCTAGGGAACAACAAACTTCTTTGTTCAAACATACTTCTCATCCCTTAAGGATTGCCTAGAATGTCTGCGTGAGATTGTTGAAGAGGATAAGTTAGAGAAACCTCATGATAATGCAATTGGACATGCATGCTTATATGCGAAACGATCTCAAGAAATCTTAGAATGCTTGATCACAATATGCCCAAAGTCATTAGGTGAGAGAGTTAATCCTTTGATTCCATGTTCGATGCCTATTGCCAAGTCGATATTCATTCGATGCCCAATGTCTTGAATATGAACCCTAGTGTGCTGTAAGTAGTTGATTTGGATCTGTCGATGCTATGAAAGAGAACTCAGTGTGCCTTCTAGGAGTACAAATCCAGCACTTCTAGTTTTAAAAAGTGAACCTTAGTGTGCACGCATGTAGTTCGGATCCTAGCACATCTAAGCAGGTGTTGCAAAGAGTTGTAAAACCACTAATGTTCCCATTCCTCTACGGGAGTAATCGGTGACATTAAAGGGAGCGGTCAAAGTCTCAAGACAATACAATGAATGATAGGACCTCATAAGCTAAGAATGTACCTTTGGAAAGAGTAGAAGAACAATCTAGGAACTTTAAGCTTGAATCGAATAAAGCGAATCGTGTTGATTCTAGTATTAGCCATAGGCGTCTTGTAATTAATTCGATTCGATACTATTTGCAAACCTTGTCCGATGTCTCGCTTGAATTACATTTCTAATCATGAATGTGGTGTTAATGTTTTGCATAATGATGATAATGGTCCAGTTAATGTTGCTTATGTTCATGCTAAAAAGGCAAAAAGGCAAAAGCGAAAGAGAGTTAGAAGGCGGTGGAAACCCACGGGAAGAACATTTAGTAAGATAGGCTATTATTGGATACACATTGGTCATAAGAATAATCGAGACAATGCCCACTAGAAAATGGATGCCCTCTTGGTAGAACTATTCCCATAAGAAGTGAGCACACTGTGTGAGCAGGCTATCTGGACACTAGTCTCGCATCTATTCACAATGAATCCGGTGCCTTAATTTACGATATGAATGCTCCTCTCTACGATGTGGGTGTTCCAACCATTGTTACTAACCAAATGGAACCCATTCTTGCATGGGGATCCCAATTATCGATTATCCATTCTTATGCGTGTTCAACTGCAGATCGTTCAAATCGATTACGTGGTACACGGACTCATTTGTTCCAACATATATTTGGAGACCGGTCATGACTCATGAACCGTGAGCAAATTCATCGGGACTGTTAGATTCGGTAATGATCATTTCGGTGCAATCATGGGTTATGGAATTACGTTGTTGGTGATAGTGACATCTCAGAGTATACTATGTGGAAGGTCGGGTCATGTAATTTCTCTGTTGGTCGATTACGTGATTATGATCTAAAGTAGCCTTGAAAACATACACCTTTGTTAGAGATCTTAATGGTAAGGAACTGTTAAAAGGAACTCGTGGCTCAAATCTTTACACCATCTCTATCGATGACATGATGAGGTCATCTCCATGCGCTTGTTATCAAAGGCTTCAAAAACAAAGTCATGGTTATGGCATCGTCGTCTCAATCACACGAACTTGACACCATCAATGATCTCACGGAAAGGACTTAGTTGTAGGTTTACCTAGACTCAAATACGAAAAGGATCATCTTTGTTCGACATGCCAATTGGGTAAAAGCAAAAGTATGCACGATGCGCTCGAGCAGTCAAGCTTTATCACACGAGCTGCGCCACTTGTGAATGGCGGAACCGTAACAAGCTTAAAGCGGCTCAGGGCGAAATCAATGAAGATCGGAGGAGTATAGTGTTTCCCGGTCGTTATGTCCCGGTGAGCTATCAATGGATTATCAAGCGTATAGTGATCGAGAGATTTGAGCGGAAAAGGATCGATTATGATTATAACTACGAAAAAGCCAACAAATTACAACGGCTTAAATGCAAATTAAAGGAAATTAAAAGATAAAATCTATTAAATAAACGCTATCACTATAATTAAAATGATGTTTTTGTTTTTATGTTTTTATAAAAGCGAATTTAAAAACTACATGACGTCTGAAAATAAAAAGTGAAACTAAAGCAATATTAAGCCTAAAAATATGAAAATGATGTTTTTACAAACCTAATGATAAAAGAAAATTTATAGAAAAAGAAAATTATTTTTATGACTAATTATCTAATTATTATTAATTAAAAACTAATTTTAACTATTAAATAATTATCTAAAATACAAGAAATTAGGAAATAAAGCTAGAAAAATAAAATTAAGACTTAGAAAAGTCTAAAATATCAAAATAGAATTTTCAAAACTATTTTTGTATTTTTCTGATTATTTTTCTATTTTTATGAATTTTAAACTATTAAAAACTAATTAAAATATTTAAAAATACAAATTTAACTAAGAAAAATCTAGAAAAATACTTTTTTGGCTTTTTATATTTATCTTAATCTATTAAAATTGAAAAACTATTTTTTGGAACTTTTTCTCAATTAAATGCAATTAAAGCTAATTAAAAGTGATTAAAAGCGATTTTAATAAAGAAAAATAGTGAGCAGTGTCTAAAATTATGAAAATTTCAGGAAATTCTAAAATCTTATTCTAAAGCTGAGAAAAATATAAAAACTAGGTCTTATGTGGAAGAAAATGCAACTGATGTGTAGCTTGCTTGTGGAATAAGACAGAGAATAAGCAAATAAGCACTATGATGTACCAAACTACTACGAAGCTTAATAACACTAAGTCTACTCTAAAGAAACTATATTCAACTACTCCTAACACTTAATGATCAGATTACCAAGGATTATAGCTAAGCGAAATTTTAAGCAAAAGCAGTTTAGGACTCTACTTTCTACCACCGCAATCGCTAATCAAATAAGCCAAAGTGAAAACTAAGAGCATGGCTCTCAAGCCAACCTAGCAGAGAACATAAATCCAAAGTTACAGACTAATGAGGACAAGAGATGAAGAAATTACAGATCAAAATAAAAGCGGCGAATGGGATATTGATGCGATGCGAGCAGATGAGCATGGACCCTATGTTTGAGCTTATCTATGAGCTTAACGGAAAAGCTAAAAGCAAAAGCAGATATGGAGTCTTGAAGACCACCTAGAAGACTGCAAGTGGACCAAAAGCAGACCACTAACTAGCTAAAATGAGACCAATGCGAGATGATGCAAGATCTGTAAAACAGTTGACATGCTCTTTGACTTTGGAAAACAAATTTAAAGTTTGACTTTCTTGAGATTCAAAATCAAATCTTGAGCGATGTTAATGAAATAAGATTAAATGAAACTTTGGCAAGCTAGATTATCAAGTTTTAAACTCATATGCATTGATTTGACTTAAGCGATTTTGTGATAATGAGACAAGACGATAAACAAGTAATTTTGACTAACAATGAAATTCTTTGCAAGACAAGGACATAAATGACTCAATGAACTCTAGCGGACCTAAAACCACTTATCTATCCTAAGATTGTAACCTCTAAAGCAGTTTAAACAAGCAAACCAAACACTCCTTTAAACTATGAAATGAACTTAAAGCGATATAAACTGTTGAACCAACATGAATTAAGGATCAAACTAGGTTTAATTACACTAATTAACACTAAATAAGCAGCGGGAACCAAAATCAAACACAGTCTGAGATATAGGCTCATTATGAAAAATAGAACTAAAAATGGAAATGAGAAATTCCATACTACAAGAGATCCGGTGGTTTGAGACCAAAACCAAAACCAATCCTAACTTTGTCTAGTCTAATCCAACCATTTATCATCACCGCAACACCCGCATCGACTTCCATTTCAAATAAAGTCAAGTTTGACTTTCATTGACCTGAAACCAAAATGATTTGAAAGCGGTTTCCAAGCTTTCCAAAAGCTTAAATAAGCTTAAGTAAGCAATGTAACTTAAAACAAATTCATTAAAGATTGGCATATAAGATTTTGAAAATTGATTTTGTAACGATAAACTTGAAAGTATGAAGCTTAAAGGAACTTTGAATTAGGATTGAAACTTGATTACAAACACTTAGTTAGCTTAAATCCAATACATAGAAAGCGATATTACATCATTTACTTTAAACTAAAACATTAATTAAAAAAGCGACACTTAAGGAAATTTGAAACTACTATCTCTGCCTCAAGCTGCTTCTTTCTTCTCTTTTATACCCCAAGTTGCCTTCTCTCTTTTCTGCAAATCCCACTTTTAATCTCAACCTTTGGATGATAAATTTTGATCTTAGCCATTGAATGTATTTTGGCGCCAAATTTGGCTTTAACAACTAAGGTTGAGTGTGGGTAATGGTGAGCAATTAATGCTATCTTGGATGTAGTGGAGGAGGGGGACATGGAAGGAGATAAGGTGAGGAGGGGTGGGAGGAGATGTGTTGCAGAGGTGTTGGCGAGAAGAAGCGGGTGGGAGAAAGGTTGTTTGGCGCCAATGAGGTGTCTGTTTGACTTGCCATTGACGAGTTAAATATAAAGGGGTTCAAAAGCTTATATGGCGGGGGTCATATGATGGCGAGGGTCCGAAATTAGGTTTAAGGTTTTAATAATTAGAGGACCAATTGTATAAATCGAAAATTGCAAGGACCATTCTTGCCAGTTCATCAAAGATGTTCCAAGGACTAATCTTGACAAGCTTCAAAAGTACAAGGACCAAATCATCATTTTCCAATTTTCGGGGCCATTTCGCCAAATTTCAAACTTGAAGGACCATTCTTGTAATTTTCTCAAAACTTTATACATTTTCACCAAAGGACTAAATTTGACAACTTATGATTTTAAAAGGACCTTTGGTGATTTTTCTTTTGAAATTTGTGCTCGGGGACTATTTTGACAATTTTGAAACAGGGGACTAAAAGCGCAATTTTGCAAATTTGATATGTTTTTCATCGATTTTGATATTTTGCATTTAAAACACATAAAACAACGATTTGTGATATTTTTATCATTTTGATGTGTTTCGAGTGTTTCGAGATGATTTTGAGTTTATTTTGTACAAAATGATGAGTATTTAAACACTCATCAATCCCCATACTAAGATATTGCTAGTCCTAGCAATGATTTGAGAAAACATAATGGATTTTAAACTCTTTACCAAAAGCCATCACTTACGGAGTAGCCAAATGTTTGAGTTCAAGTAAGAACCATGGTACACCGATAAGCATGTGATTTTGAGCAAACCACCGACTTTCAACGGTTTGATTTTGTCTTTACCGAGCCGTACCCATACGGACTAGCCAACTCTTAGATAAATTATCAATATTATCTTTGGTGAGTGATTACCAATTATGGATTTTCCATTGCCTTTACCACAAGCCATAAACTTGCGGGCTGTGACTCTTCACTTTTAAGGATATGGTGAAATGAATACCATACAATTTTGGGCAAATTGCAAGCCATATAAGCGGTTTGAGAAATCTTTACCAAGAGCCGTTTGCTCTGGATTAGCCAATCCTTTTGTTTATTAGACAAGGCGGATCGATAACCAAATGAGAAAGTGTAAAACACTTACTCGAAAAAAAATTTGGCCAAAAGCAGGGAATTGGTATAATTATATGATAAAATTCGTGAGAATTCCCCACACTTAGAAATGAATATTGCCTCAATATTCAAAATACCGCGGTTATGCGAAACAAATAACGTAAAGGGAAATACTACGGCCATTATTTGAAAGATTTTTTTTTTTTTTTTTTTTTTTTTTTAACATGTGGGGCATCACCCTTGGCCAGGTGGTACACACGGGTGAAAACCCATGTTCGACTCTTGTTTTTGATTACCGAGTCGCTAGCTTGACTCGACCCGAATTCATTGGTTCATGGGAAGCAAAGTGGAAGAAACAATCTCCATCGGACTTTCATTCAAGATGTTTGGACAAACATTTGAAGCACGTGAAAGTTCCACACCGATGAGATATACATAGAAAGACCGGCTCACAAATGATAAATGAAAATGCGGGGTCAAGATAGTGTCTCTCACGAACGAGCAGTGAAGAGAGAAGTCACCAAGTAGGTGAAGAAAAGAAGGAAGATCATGATAACAATCATAACTAGATCTTCTTCCTCGGGATTAAGTGCAATTGCACTTATTTGGATTTTATTGGTTGAGCTCTTTGGGTTGGAAGGCATCTCGGTTGGGAGGGTGGGAGCATTTGTCATAACTATGCAAATTGAGATTCTCTCCCCAATCATGATTTTGCCATCCAACAATCATACTCCGTGAGGATATGATATGAGAGAGTTCAGGAGAACTCCTCATGAAGAGAATCAATCACATAATGTGAATTTGTGAACTCTTGTTCCATTGGGGACTCATCACTATCCTCGATCCGAGTATCAAAGAGTGGATTCTCGGCAATTGAAGTGAATTGAGTCGAATTCAAATAGAGGATTAGTGAAAGTGGCTTTGAATGTTTTGGGAACAAAGTGATCAACATTCTCAATTGAATGTTAGGGTAAGTGAGTGAGCGATCATTGTCAATGAGACTTTCGGTCTCTCCCGGATCGGCTTGAAATCAAAGAGTGGATTGATGTGAGTGAGTTCACGGAGAACTCCTCAAGAAGGTGATCGACATCAGTTGTGAAGTGATGCCTCAGCGTGCTCGATGTTTCCATAGGAAGCACAATCGTCGCCAAGATCGGAGAAAGTTTCAAAATGATCTTGAGAACACTCAAGAGGAAAGGAATATCACGGATGCTCGAGAATTCCTTGTGACTCTCTTAGGATTGGGACAAGGTTCTCAACACTAGACTTTATGAATTCGTCCGATTCCTTTTCGGGAGCGGTGTCAAGATGCTCGTCCCCGTGTTCGAGAGAGTGAGTGGGAGCTTGGTGTGATAACAACGGTGAGGGAGTTTAGAAGGACTAGCATACATATGTTTTATACTTAACATTTGTTCTTACGCTAGTAATTCCATCATAGTCTTTTCTCCCCGACTTTTCATGGAAGGAATTTCAATGATGAACTTGATGAACCGTTATAAAATTGTAGGATATCAAGGATATCTTCATCATCATCGTCATCGGGAATGAAAGCGGAATCGAGAGCTAGATTTGGCGCTTTTTCTTTTGCAATTGATTCCTAATAGATTGTTCAAAGGCAATTTGGGAATCTAATTTAGCGACCAGCTCTTGACTAACAAAACTTCCATGGATTTCTCATTTGGATTATCTTGGGAGGACATAGCCGACTCCTCCTAAGTTCTTTTAATAACTCCGAGTCTTGATAGAAGGTGCATCGTAGTTTCATGAGGTCGCTTGAATCATTTAGTCTTGTGGAGGTTGGTCTTGATATGAAGAGTCGTAATTGTTACAAGGAAATGGGTTCCCGTTTGACAATCCGAGCTAGGGTGAGGACCTCCACAATACTCATGACAAAAAGCGATGTGGTTGTGAGTGGTATGTTGTAGTCATAATTGTTATCGGAACACCGCTCATAGACAAGCGTGTTTCACGATTGACAATCGAAGCTGGAATGTGAACCACCACAGTACTACAACAATGATAAAGCTGCTTGAGTCTCACGATGTGTAGGTGATGGAATAAATCGGTTGTGTTATGGTAAAATAGGGATCTTGGTTATAGAGCGGACCGTTTCTGATTCCATCATGCCACAAGCGGGGCAATTGCCACCATTATAAGGACTACCACACCATTGACAACCAAGAGGGTGAGGATGAGACATAGAAAGAATCAAAGGTTTTGGAGGGTAAGAAATGAAGAATCAAAGATGTGAGAGGGTAAAGATGGATATTTTTGGTCTTTTGAAAAACATTTTGTAAAACAAAGAATGAAAATCTTTTGGATTTTGAAAAGAAAATATAAACATATCTGAGATGGTATAAACAAGGGTGAATATCCAAATCACTAATCTTTTAAGCGGAAGATAATCAGACTGACTCCCGTGGCGCCAAAATTTGATGCGCTCGAGCAGTCGAGCTTTATCACACAAGCTCGCCACTTGAATGGCGGACCGTAACAAGCTTAAAGCGGCTCAGGGCGAAATCAATGAAGATCGGAGGAGTATAGTGTTTCCGGGTCGTTATGTCCCAGTGAGCTATCAATGGATTATCAAGCGTATAGTGATCGAGAGATTTGAGCGGAAAAGGATCGATTATGATTATAACTACGAGAAAAAGCCAACAAATTACAACGGCTTAAATGCAAATTAAAGGAAATTAAAAGATAAAATCTATTAAATAAACGCTATCACTATAATTAAAATGATGTTTTGTTTTTATGTTTTATAAAGCGAATTTAAAAACTACTGACGTCAAAATAAAAAGTGAAACTAAAGCAATATTAAGCCTAAAAATATGAAAATGATGTTTTACAAACCTAATGATAAAATAAAATTTATAGAAAAGAAAATTATTTTTATGACTAATTATCTAATTATTATTAATTAAAAACTAATTTTAACTATTAAATAATTATCTAAAATACAAGAAATTAGGAAATAAAGCTAGAAAAATAAAATTAAGACTTAGAAAAGTCTAAAATATCAAAATAAATTTTCAAAACTATTTTTGTATTTTTTCGATTATTTTCTATTTTTATGAATTTTAAACTATTAAAACTAATTAAAATATTTAAAAATACAAATTTAACTAAGAAAATATAGAAAAATACTTTTTGGCTTTTTATATTTATCTTAATCTATTAAAATTGAAAAACTATTTTTGGAACTTTTCTCAATTAAATGCAATTAAAGCTAATTAAAAGTGATTAAAAGCGATTTTAATAAAGAAAAATAGTGAGCAGTGTCTAAAAATTATGAAAATTTCAGGAAATTCTAAAATCTTATTCTAAAGCTGAGAAAAATATAAAAACTAGGTCTTATGTGGAAGAAAATGCAACTGATGTGTATGCTTGTGGAATAAGCCTTAGAGAATAAGCAAATAAGCACTATGATGTACCAAACTACTACGAAGCTTAATAACACTAAGTCTACTCTAAAGAAACTATATTCAACTACTCCTAACACTTAATGATCAGATTACCAAGGATTATAGCTAAGCTGAAATTTTAAGCAAAAGCAGTTTGGGACTCTACTTTCTACCACTTTGCAGCTGCTAATCAAATAAGCCAAAGTGAAAACTAAGAGCATGGCTCTCAAGCCAACCTAGCGAGAACATAAATCCAAAGTTACAGCTAATGAGGACAAGAGATGAAGAAATTACGGATCAAAATAAAAGCGGCGAATGGGATATTGACTGGCGATGCGAGCAGGATGAGCATGGACCCTATGTTTGAGCTTATCTATGAGCTTAACGGAAAAGCTAAAAAGCAAAACAGATATGGAGTCTTGAAGACCACCTAGAAGGCGCAAGTGGACCAAAAGCAGACCTAACTAGCTAAAATGAGACCAATGCACGGATGATGCAAGATCTGTAAAACCAGTTGACATGCTCTTTGACTTTGGAAAGCAGATTTAAAGTTTGACTTTCTTGAGATTCAAAATCAAATCTTGAGCCGATGTTAATGAAATAAGATTAAATGAAACTTTGGCAAGCTAGATTATCAAGTTTTAAACTCATATGCATTGATTTGACTTAAGCGATTTTGTGATGAATGAGACAAGGACGAAGTAAACAAGTAATTTTGACTAACAATGAAATTTCTTTGCAAGACAAGGACGAAATGACTCCAATGAACTCTAAGCGGACCTAAAACCACTTATCTATCCTAAGATTGTAACCTCTAAAGCAGTTTAAACAAGCAAACCAAACACTCCTTTAAACTATGAAATGAACTTAAAAGCGATATAAGCTGTTGAACCAACATGAATTAAGGATCAAACTAGGTTTAATTACACTAATTAACACTAAATAAGCAGCGGGAACCAAAATCAAACACAGTCAGGATATAGGCTCATTATGAAAATAGAACTAAAAATGGAAATGAGAAATTCCATACTCACAAGAGATCCGGTGGTTTGCGAGACCAAAACCAAAACCAATCCTAATACATCTGGTCTAATCAACCATTTATCATCAACTGCAACACCCCACATCGACTTCCATTTCAAATAAAGTCCAAGTTTGACTTTCATTGACCACAAACCAAAATGATTTGAAACTGGTTTCCAAGCTTTCCAAAAGCTTAAATAAGCTTAAGTAAAGCAATGTAACTTAAAAACAAGTTGTTAAAGATTGGCATATAAGATTTTGAAAATTGATTTTGTAATGATAAACTTGAAAGTATGAAGCTTAAAGGAACTTTGAATTAGGTTGAAACTTGATTACAAACACTTAGTTAGCTTAAATCCAATACATAGAAGCTGATATTACATCATTTACTTTAAACTAAAACATTAATTAAAAAAGCGACACTTAAGGAAATTTGAAACTACTATCTCGCCTCAGCTTCTTTCTTCTCTCTTTTATACCCCAAGTTGCCTTCTCTCTCTTTCTCTTGCAAATCCCACTTTTAATCTCAACCTTTGGATGATAAATTTTGATCTTAGCCATTGAATGTATTTTGGCGCCAAATTTGGCTTTTAACGACTAAGGTTGAGTGTGGGTAATTGATGAGTGTCTAAATACTCATCATTTTGTCACATTAGAATGCCAAAACATCCGAAAACACTCGAAACACATCAAAATGATAAAAATATCACAAACAAGTGTTTTATATGTTTTAAATGCAAAAACATCAAAATCGATGAAAAAGCATTATCAAGTTTGCATAATTGGCGGTTTAGTCCCCAAGTTACAAAGTTGTCAAAATCGGTCCACAGTAATTCAAAATTTGTAAAATATCATTTTAGGTCCTTGAGATTCAAAGTTGTCAAAATAAACCCTTTAAAGTTTAAAAATTACAAAATGACAACTTTAGTCCACGAACTTTGGAAAAATGTCAAAATAGTCCTTGGTTAATTTAAAAGTAAAAATTATCAAGTTTTAGCCTTGTTCTATTCATATTTGACATAAATGGTCCTTATGATAAACTTTGGAGAAAATTACAAGTTTGGTCCTTATAGTTTCTAAATTGACAGTTTTGGTCCCTGGATTTGTAAAAATGGAAATTTTCAACTAAGGTCCTTGTACTAATCTTACTTGGCAGGTTTTACCCTTGTGATAAAGTTTGGAAACTTGTAAAATTCAGACCTTCAACTTTGGCAGAATTGCAAATATGGTCCTTGTTGTTAAACCAAACCAAACGGACCTTATTAGTATTACCGGGTAAGCCCAATCCAACCCAAACATGACCCGCCCAATATTTGAAAGCGGATAAACCGCGTCATCAGACCCATCTCCTCACCCCTGTAACTAAAAACCGGAGGTGGTTTTCAACACCACCATTCACCCTTTCCACCTCATTAAACTTTCCACTCTTCCCCTCCTATCATCACCACCACAAGCAATTAATGCTTCCCCACCATTCAACACTCAACCTTTTACCTCCACGAGCCTGTTTTTGCATTAATCCTCAACTTGCCCACCAATTGCTTCTTTTGTGTCCCTACACCTCACATGGCCCAGATTCTTTAATTAGATTCAAACTACCCATTTCGATCAAATAGACTTTTGGCGCCAAAAGAGCCATGTGGACGATTAAGATGAATTTGACTAATCCAATGGTTGGATTGAAGTGGGAAAGATTCGAGATGTTGGTGAAGTATCAGTGATTATAAAGCAAGTGGGAAGCATTGATGTAATCTATCTAGTGTAATTTTAATTTTCATTGTCGTTTTAGCTTAAACTTTAATATCGGTGTATTTTAAAGCTTTTAAATCTTGTATTTCATGTTTTCGATGTAATATAAAACTTTTATAAGCATCAATTTCAGTTTCAAGTCTTATCTCTTGTTATGCAATTTTTACTATTTCAAAGAAATCTCAAAATGTTGAAATGTTGTTAGCAATGGTTAGTTTGGACTTAGAAGCTCATATAAGCTCCTCATAAAGCTTATCAAAGCTTTTAGATACTCTTAAAAGCAGTTTATTAGCAAAAATCAAAAATTCACAAAAATACCAATTAATTAGTTAAAAATAAAAAAATCCATGGTGGAGAAGGTCAAAGGCGATGCGGTGTTGATTTTGGAAAGCTTATTGGTTTAGAGCTTCATGGGAAGCAATAGGTGTGATCTTTGAACCTCGGTTCTCGGTCTTGTGCATTGAATCCACTTGTAAGCCTTTTTACCCATTTTGGTATTTAGCTGTGTAAAAGCAGTTATAAGTTTATATCTTTGTGTTTACATGTTCGATGGTTGTAGTTAAACATAATTAAACTATAAAAATAGTTACTTGTTCTTTAAAGTTTATAGTTAACTAAAATTTCATTTTCACAGTTAATTTAGCATAGTTGTAATTTCTCAATCTTATGTTGTTATTGATGTGGTTTAGTGCTTATTAGGTCTTAATAATTGATATTATAAGATCTCATTATCTATGACATGGTTTAAATCTTTGATTTGCTTTGAAAATTTCAAATCGGTTTAGTAAAGGTGTGTTTGGTTTATCTTGTTTAAGCTGTGATAAAGTTTGTTCCGATCGGTGTTATTAATTGTTGTTTGTCAATCTTGGTCTAATTAGTTCAAAGAAACAAGAAAACCGATGCTTTGTTTAGTAAAAGTCAAATCATCTTTAATCTCATCTTAATGTGCTCCTTTGTTAGGATTTAGAAAGCGAAAATCATCACGGTGGCTTAAAACCTTTCAACTTAGTTTAATTTAATCTCATTTTAGCTTATTACTACTTAATCAGTTAGTAGATTCAATTTAAAGTTCACTTTAGTCAACTCTTTAGTATAACATATAAAGTCAAATGTGCCCTGTGCACAGAATTTCTAACCATTTTCATCAGCTTCTAAAGAGCTTGTTATTTGGTCAAACCTTGTGATTCTTGGTACTTTGGGAAGTCAACCTGGTCCTTTTCAAGTTACAAGTTTAAAATTTCCATTTGGAGCTTATTCACCAGGCCTGCTTGAGCTTATCATTTTGTCCCAGTAACTCGATGATTAAGCGAGTTTTACTCGATGGGTTCTCGGGTTTTGAAAAGCTTCTCAAAAGCTCATTTTAGCTTGTTTTGATTTCATCTTTTGTTTTAGGTAGCCAACCAAGTCTAATACAAGTTCAATAATTTCTTTTCGGTTTAGCCTATTTTGTGTTACGTGGTTAAGCTTAAAGTAGTATACCAAAATCTGTTTTGCTCATTTACCTCAAACATCAAATCTGTGTTAAACTTGTAATCCAGAGGTTCAAGCTTGTTGCTTTTAGTTGCATTTGAGTCATTTTAGCTTAATATAGCTTACATGTAGGTTTGGTGGTCTTTGGTTATCATTTGGCTTTTCAGTCTTTATAAATAAGCGAGTTTGCCCTTTATGATTGCTTATTTCTCCACACAAGCCCATGTTTTTCTATTTTATTAGATTCTACATATTAAAATAGACTTTTCCTGAAATTTTCATAATTTTTCATAATTGTTTGCTATTTTCTTAATTAAAAGCAGGTTTTAGGTATTTTAAATAGCTTTTAATACAAATAAATTATAAAAGTTCAAAAAATGATTTTTCAATTTTCTTAGGTTAAGATAAATATAAAAGTAATAAAAAGTATTTTCCATAATTTTCTTAGTTTAAAAAGTATTTTTAGCATTTTTATTAGTTTTAAATAGTTTTAAATTAATAATAAATACATAAAAGTCTAAAAATATATTCTTAGTTTTAAAATAAGTTTTATCATATTTTAGATTTTTCCAAGTTATAATTTCATTTTCTAGGTTAATTTTGTATTTTCTTCTATTTTAGTGCATTTTAAATACTTAATAAATAGTTTTAATTAATAATAATTAAATAAATAGTTTTAAAAATAATTTTATTTTCTAATAATTTTCTTTTATTATTAGGATTGTAAAAATGTCATTTTATATTTGTAGGCCTTTTATTTCCTTAAAACTTACTTTTTATTTTGTGCGTGAGCGTAATTTTATTTTAAGCGTAAGTTTTAAGTTTTAGGTTTTAAGCGTTCATCGACTTTAAAAATAGTGATAGCGTTTATTTAATAGATTTTATCTTTTATTTCTTTTAATTTGCATTTAAGTCGCTTTAATTTGTAGATTTTCTCTTTAGGTATAATTTTCCATCCAAAACCTTC
>CM040244.1:283611736-283657109 GCA_022545495.1 Chrysanthemum lavandulifolium
CAAAAGTTATGGCCGTTTGAAGTTTTGACGTAAAAGTCAACTTTGGTCAAACCTCTTCTTGAAAAAATCAACCAAGTCGCTAGAAAATAATGCACCAAGTCGCTAACACCTAATTAGCTACACCACCAAGTCGCTAAAGTCCCAAGTCGCTAGACAAATTCAAGTCGCTAAGTAGTAACTCGCTAAGCCTCAGTCGCTAGCAAAATTTTGGCGTGATTAAGCTACTCAGTCGCTAAAGATTCAAGTCGCTAAAGAGCAACTCGCTCTGGACCAAGTCGCTACCACCAGTCGCTACCCGTGGTGGAGAGTCCACTACTTGTCTTGTTAATCGCTAGGTCTAAGTCGCTAGCTCCAAAGCGTAACTCGCTACAAAATTGTGAAGCAAGTCGCTACGAAGAAGGAGATCCGTATATCAAGTCGCTAGCAAGAAAAACCACATAAACATCACTTTTCAATCCAAGAACAACCCAACCAAGATGATTCAAGCTTACCAAATGAAAACCTAAACACTTGTGATGATCCTAAACACAAAAGTACAATCAAAATCCAAACTTTAACACTAGAAATCAACCAAATGATGCAAAACCACAAAACTTTCTCAAACTCAAAACCACCTAAAACCACTAGAAATCCAAAGATATGTAAGAGATGATCTAACCATGGCTCTTGATACCAATTATAAGATATTGGATTTTATAAACACATAACAAACAATAATATGGTCGAATTATTTAGAGGTTTTAGAGAGAGAAAGTAGGAGCCTTTCTAGAGAGAAAGTGAAATAAAACATAGAAGGTTAGATTAAGATGAATGAAAGGTCCAACCTCTACCTTGGGAGGTAGAGGGTATATATAGTTACAAACTAAACGTCCTCCTTGGGACTATGGATCGTGCATACAGTGGGTAAAGACCCGTCCTTCCTCCACGGTGTTGCTCTAAACTAAATAACTAACTAATAAAATAGTAAATAACGATATGTCTACGAGCTAACTTATGCTAGATTATATTTGGGGTGACCGACTCTTCACTATGGAATTTCTAATTCCTAACAGCCTTATTAGCCAAGTTTTTTTTTACCCGTTTACGCAAGAGAAAATATAGCCCCGGGTAGGTAATTCAATAGTAAATGGTTCAAATCATCACCTGAAAAAAAATAGTTTAAAGTTTTCTTACCAATTACACTAACAAACTCAGAGTTGTTTTCTTCATTCTGTGCCACGGCGTCAACATCCTCCACTGCAAGAACCTAATGTATATAAACGAATGACATTAGGTAAGCCAACATCCCGTATCAAACTAAAATGATGCCATTCACCTATACCGTATTAAACTTCATACACATTATGAGCATTTTCAGAATCATGTATAATCCACTTAAATTATGATCCTAATAAACAATTAAAGTAACAAATTATGATCCCGCACGCACTCTCCAAAATCCCTTCACTTTATCTTATCTCGTAAACCTAACTAAGATGATCCCTTTTTAATTTTCTATATTAAACATGATGCTTGTTATTTAAATATGTATACTACATTTTGCATATAGAATCAAGTCATATATTTAACCTGTTTGATAAAATCGAATACAGAACATGACATGACTAAAATGCTCATATTCTTTTCAAAGTACATATATCCTAAGTTTCACAAAAGCAAATGGTAGCGGTTGTTAGCTACCAACAGACTGTCGTTTTCTTTCAATAAATTACAGTGGTTTCATTATACCAAAAAGCAAAGACTAAGAAAATCTTTGTTAAAATTAAACTAAACATGCACATTCGAATCGCCTATTTTAAGTTCCAAACACTCCATTAGAAAATCTAACTCATTTCTCAACATTTTTACTACTATAGCATTTCACAACCATTCAATTTATATTGGACAACCCTCAAATACTAACTTTGAACTTGCAATGATCGATGCGAGAATCAAGCGGTGACAAAATATTGTTAAAGTCGCCATCGTTTCAAACCATGTTGCCGGTGGTTGTGGCGGCTGCTCTTCCGTATCAATTTACCATACTACGGTAACACCATCACACGTTAATTATTCTTTTGATTAGTGTCACAAACAACATTGACATTCTTCTATAGATGATATGTTTTTTTTTACCTTAACGTTAGGCCGAATAAACTCCACGAAGCCACATTGTCTTACTCTTGATCGGCAAAACTCGCACTTTTATCATTAAACCATTTTATCAAACACGTGATGTGCAACATAAACAAATTAACAAATTTATTCCATAAAATCATAACAACTTAAAATTTTCAAATAACCTCGGAAGCGCAATATATGAAAATCCCAAAATTGCTCAAACAAATCTTTATCAACTAAGTTCACTTAAAATAGCATAAAAGATTGAAACTTTAACAACCTATTCAATCTTATACACTTTAAACATCTTCAAACTTACACATATCAACAACACCTAAATCTTTAACAAAACGTACCTTTAATTTTGTGACCTCACATTACGGTGCAACGCACCCAAACCGAACCTTGAGCAAACTCCAAAATGGAACACGTAAACAAAATGAAAGGTTTACTTTTATACACTATCTATTTTTTCCCAAATTAAAAATCATAAGAACAAAGATTCATAAAGGCAAAAATTTAATTTCTATCCAAGAAAGATGAAGGGTAAAGCTAACCGATGAACCTCTAATTTATTGATTTGGGATTTGGATGGTAGGAAGAAGTTTTAGGATTCCCCTTCTTCTTCTTCATGATCTTGTTGAGCCGATCATTTGTGGGTGGGTGTGTTTCGTGTTTGTGTTTTGTGGGGGTGTGTGTGGGGTGGATTAAGAAGATTCAAGAAATGACTGGGAAACGGTACTAATGGTTGTGTGGAAGATATGAAAAGAGTGTGTGGGAGAGGAGGAATGAAAAGATATCAGAAGTGTGTAGATGGTTTAAGGCGGTGGAACAAAAGTATACGGTATATCAACTCTCTAAACACAATGAACAGTAACTTCCCAAACACACTTCACCCAATAGTGTGCTGCCAACACAAATTTTTGTGTACTATCACTTGTATTGGACCAATCATATGTTGACACACACTCATTTATACCTTGTATTTTTATACACTCCTCAACCACAAATAGTATATATATATAATGTTTAGTAGGTTTATTTTATTTTGATTCAAATTTTTATAACTTTAACCTTTATTTCAATCAATACAAACTTTATTTATCAAAATCATTTACTTTTGGGAAAGTGTTTGACGGGTAAAAGATTGTGAATGTCTTTTTATATGCGGGAATAATGATGTCACGGGAAAGATACGGAAAACCCAAACAAACACATACAACTAACACATATACATTTGGAGTGTTGTGAAATGAATTCACTAAGCGGGTACGGAATTGCGAGAAGAGTTGGGTTAGCACTTCATTTACTATATTTATATATAATTATATTTATCGCCGCCGCTTTGCGCGGGTATCCAACTAGTATAATTATATGCAATTACCTTTAAATATACACTATTCAGTATTAATACAAAATAATTTTTTTGTCAAAACCTCGTGTATGCACGGGTATTATAACTAGTATAATTAGATGCAAATAAACCGATTGTGTTATTGTTCACATGCTCCAAAAATTTATCTTAATGTTATGATAATTATGGTTATATTGTCTACCAAGCAGATTTGAAAATTAGAAGTATCGCGTTTTCCAAATGGTTTACATGATTTACTAGTTACAAGACCCATTTAATATAGCCCACTTAAAGAAAGTTGATGTAAGTGTATGCAAATAAAATTGACTTAGATGTTAGATCCATACATCAAGAAAGACGGGATCGGGTAACGTTGATAATAAAATTGACTAAGAGACCTCTTGTTTACTAAACTTCAAGTTTACCACCAAGCTATCACAACAATTGTTACAAACGAGTGTAAATATGTTCTCGCTTCGCTGTGGATTTACATCGTCAGTTCAATTTTATGGTTGTTTTATTGATTAATCAAAGTATACTGTTTGATGGATTAATCGAAGTATGCTTTTCGAAATGGATCAGTTTATTTTACCATTGTTCATTATCTTTTTACATATCATGCTTATCTTAACTACATATATAAAAGCAAAATGATTAAAGTGAAGAATGTTGAAATGTTGAAAGTCAATGATGTTGAAAATGAATGTTGAAACTTTTGTAAAACATTAGAGCACTCACATCCTTAACGGGGTAACGCCCGTTATGGGCATTTTAACACCGTTATGGGCGTTACACCGTTGGAAGCTAAGATGTTTAACGCCGTTGGATGTGCAGCGTTGGTCCCGTAATGCGCATTGAAGGCTGAAGAAAAAAAAAATCAAAAAATTTTCATTTCAGGTCCCTCTAACGGCTACTAGCCGTTAAATATAAAAAAAAAATCATTTCAGGTCCCTAACGGCTAGTTTTTATAAATAAATAAAAATTCAAAAACCTTTTTTTACCACTATAAATACACAATCAAAACACCATTTTTATTCACACTTCCACTTCTAAATCCTCTCAATACTCTCAATCTTTCCACTTCTAATCAAAACAATGTCGGGAGGCAACGGCGATACTTTCTTCAATCTTCTCAATGATGGGTGGAATCCCTCAAACCCGGGTTCATCATCTAACCCGAATGCTGGTTCATCTTCAAACCCCAACCAACTAGGCTTATCAAGCCAAGAAATGTGGCAACAACAACAAACATTCTTGTTTTGGCAACAACAAAACCAACAAAGCACCTTAAACTCCAACTTTCAAAACCTACAATTCACTACATGATCACAACAATCATGGCTGAAACACAAGATGTTCTTTGAGACACCCACATCTCCACCAAAAAGGAAAATGTCGTATTGGCGAAAATCAAAAAATCCAAAGACCCCGAGCCCGAACCAATTGATTACATGAGGAGGTTGTCGTTACCAATCGTTGGAATTCAACAGAGGAAGCATTACTTGCAAGGTGTTACATAGTCTGTTTGGAGGATCCAAAAGTTAGAAAGTGCCAACCTAGAGATACGTTTGGTATCGGGTCGAAATGAGTTCAATAGACTCGACTTTCAGCGGCGCACCAAGGACATGATGTCAAGCAAATGGACAACGTTGAGCAGGATATGCACAAAGTTCAACTCTTGTTACGTGCGCGCAGCGGGATCAACGGCGGTGAAAGTGAGGTGGATGTGATGAAACGGGCAAAGCAATGGTATCGTGAGGAAAGCAGAGGAGCCTTGTTTGGTGCGGATGACGCTTGGGATGTTTTGCGTCATTATAAGAAATGGGAGATCGGAACCGGTTGATTTAACCGTGAAGTCCCAAGCCAAACAAACGAGGCTTTGTTTGGTAATGATGAACAACCACGCCCATGGGAAAGAAGCGTGCTACCAAGAAAGCACGATCCGAGACTACAACAAGTCTTTGGGGAACAAGCTTTGGAGGAACGAGCTCGTCGACTTATTTCACGAAACTATGGCAAGCGAGTTTCGTGTGAAACGAGAAGTCTCCGGCGGCGTGTCGGGCCCAAAGCAGAAAGATATCTCACATTAACAAGGTTGGAAGAGATCAAGTTTTGATGGCGTCTCGATGGGCAAGATCCAATGGTCGTGCGGTGGATCAATGACGAAAAAGATCGAATCATCGCAAAATATAACTTGAAACCTCGTCAGTAGATCGTATTTCCTTTAATTTGTTGTAACGTTTTATTTGAAGTGTGTTTTTTTTTTTTTCGTTGTAATTTTTTTTTTTTTTTTTAATCTCGTATTTTAATATGTTTTAGTTTTAATGAAATGTTTGTTTTAGTTTAATAAATGAAGTGTTTGTTTTAGTTTAGGGTTGAAATTGAAAATATGAAATATTATTGGTGTTATGGTGTTATTGGGATGTTATGGTTGTGAGTGTTTTTGGGGATGTTAATGTTAAATGTTAAAGGCGATGTGGCGGCGTGGACGGTGTTATTGGTGTTATTGTGTTATGGATGGGAGTCTTAAAATGGAAATGTTGAAAATGAATAGTTATTATCGAAATATATACATTGTATTCATTGTATACGGTTGATACTCATGTATTTGAAAACTTGAAACTGAAACAAGTTTACTTTGAAAATGCTAATAAGGAAACAAAGCAACACATATTTACACACATAAAAAACAAACGCTATTATCTTTTCTCTGTCAAATAACAAACCATCTTCTCTAGTAACAGCATCCGCTCCTCAATCGCCACCACCTCGTCCTCCGCCGCCACAATCCGCCGGAACCATTGCTTTTGCCGCAACCCCCAACACCACCGTCAACCCTACCATCGAGACCCCCACACCACAGTCACCATCAGATTATCCATGTTTTGATGATTTTTGTAGAAATTTTATTATTTTTTTAGTTCTATATATTGTATTTTACGAATCTGTGTTTTTAATTTTTTATTGACAAGTTTGTTTCAGATAATGCATTTTTTTGTAATTTTTTGATGATTTTTTTTCAGATTTTTATCCATTTTTTTTTTTGTAATTATTTTATTAGTTTTTTAGTTTTGTGTATATTGGTATAATATAAACATTTCTGAGTATGTTGATAAGTTATGTAAATTATGTTGATACTCTTGTAAATTTTGATGATGTAAATTGTTATATATTTGAGAAATTTTGTTGTATAATTTGTTTAGACCAACCATCATTAAACTTCTCTTAAAGCTCAAATTTGATGAATTTGTGTATAGTGAGCGATGTCTTGCGTCGTGACAACAATATTTTATAGCGGCATACGGTCATAATCATATTTTGGTTAAGTGTTTTTGAATAAAATATCGCTATAGTCATCGCCGCTAGAAGCTGTTGGTATCTGAGTCTTCATCTAAGAAATTAAATGTTGAAAATTTGTAGTATTTAATGTATTTGAGGTTTCAAAAGGAGAAACCATTTCAAGTTTCATAACTCATTTAAAATTTTGTTAATGTGTTTCAAAATCAAATCTTCAAATTATGGTTTTATTTCTAGTTTCATATGAATGGTTATTTCTGATAATATTAAATGGAGACGAGACCCTTTTCCAACATCTTATTAACTTCCTCGAATTGCAACCCTTTTGTTTCGGGCACCAAAAAGAATATCGCTACAAGTCCTAAAACTGAGAAGCTGGCAAATAAAAGAAATCTTTCAGGTGTCCCCAATGTTTGTGTAAGAGTTAAGAAAGTTTGGCTCACTACTAGATTTGAAGTCCAATTTGCAACCTCTGCGGTCCCACCACCACAGCCCCGGTAACATAAAAGTGTATATCTTGAAACTCGAAAGTCATTACCTATGGTACATTGGCACCGTTCCAGTACAAGGGTTCTTAAAATGTAAACCAAAACAAAACATTTAAGGAAGGTAATATGTGTCGAACTTGAAGCTAATGAAAATGAGAAAAAGAGGCATTTTATATTTGATACAAAAGTTTTAGATACAAATGAGTTTTGGTTTTGGCCCACATTGTTAGGTGAATAAACATTAGAACAATTAGCACGGTATTGTTATATAATATTCACCAAAAAGGTATCGAGGTAAAACTCATCTGCTGACACGGCAGATATTTTCAAAACAATTAAAAAGAGAGTAGATATTTTATATTTTTTTATGTTTCACAAATATAGATGATTTACATTTACTCTCTTTTTTATTTGTATATATTGATACTTCATAATCTTTTTCATATGAATCTTATTTAAGCAAAGAAAAAAGTACCAAAAAATATTATCGAAGATGTCACTTTTCCTCGAGTGAGAGTTGAAAGTAACATTGTTACAAAACCGCTAAATCACCATAAAGATATCGCGATGATGACAAACATCGATGAATCATCTCTATCTGAAGCGTCTTAAAAGTTTCAACCGTCTACAATAAAGGTGAGATACGAATAAAGGCATGAAAGCATCACACCAAGTACAAACGAGCTTCCAAATATCTTGGGTTACTATTTTAATGTGCATGTATGGTTTCAAGTAGATAGTTAGGGTGCGTTTAGTTGGAAAAAAATCTTTTGTTTTATATTTATAATTTTGTAAAATGTTTTAAATTTATAATTTTGTAAAAATTTGAAAAGGAAATTTATTTTCACAAAACACTGAAAATATAAACGCGTTTAGTTGATGTTTGTATTTTATTTTGGAAAAGAGGAAGGAGGTTGTGGGTTCTGAGGAAAGCAAGAAAAAGCAACTAAATTTGTTTTAATTTTTCATTAAGTTAAGAAATAAAATTTTGTGTTTTGTAAAATATTTTCTTTGAAAAATGTTGATTTGAGCCAATCTCTATTTTCCTTGTCTTCTACAAAATATTTTATAAAAAGCAAAGTGTTTTTCTCAATTAAACACACCGTGCTATTTTGATCTCGCAGACTCATTATCTCGATATAACAAGAAATATAATTTAATATCTTCATATTTTTACATTATATTTATTTCTTTTCTTTTTCCATTCAGCTTTTTGATTGTTTATTATACTAACTCTATATTCTTAGTTTAATCCTTAATTTTTGTCAGCAAAATGTGAATGAAGGTGAAACCGTCCTTGAAGAACGCGGTAAAGGTAAACAGATATTAACGCAAGAACGAGTCGACTATTTTGGCGCCCCTCAACTCCTAAATTTCATCCAAATTCACCTCAAGCTTTAACCAAATACAACTAAACCTTAAAAACCAAATACTCATATTATTCAAAATCAACAAAAATAACAATAACAACAACATATAAAGCTTGATCTGGACATTGCGCATTTCCGAAAGCAATTTTTAGAAAAACAAACTTGATTCATATTCTTTAGAGGTAATTTCATAAATGGTGCTTTGTATGCATTGGGTTTAGCAGTTTAGTCCTTTACTTTTTAATGAGTTTCGTCCACGTGGTTGTGGCAGAATGTGGTTTGGTCTGTAACCAATTTTTCGATTGTTTGTTGTCTAATTTACAAAATGGCATAAATCCTTAAAAATAAGGTCACTTGCAATTTGTGGGGTATAACAAATTAGTCCTATTTTTTATTACGTTTCGTTTGTTTTCATACCTTTTTAACTATTTTCGTCCGTTCTTTTACGCTTTTGTCCGTTTTTCTTACGCTTTTATCGTTTTCATCATTTTTTATATGTTTTTGCACGTTTTTATACGTTTTCGCACATTTTTATCCAATTTCATCCATTTTTATATGTTTTCGCATGTTTTATACATTTTCGCCTGTTTTTATATGTTTTCGTCCGTATTTTACGTTTTCGTCCGTGTTCGCACGTTTTCGTCCGTTTTTATACGTTTTCGCCATTTTTATATGTTTCGTATGTTTTTTTAGGTTTTCGTCCGTGTTCACCCGTTTTCGGCCGCTTTTATACGTTTTCGTCCGTTTTCTTCCGTGTTCGCACGTTTTCGTCACATTTTTCACATGTCATGAAAAAAAATTCTAAAAGAAAGATTTAAAAAAAAAAAGTGTTTTGGAATAAAAGAATTTTTGAAAAAAACATTGGAATAAAAAATTTGGAATTTTTTTTCGAATAGAATTTTTTTTATTCCAAAATTGGAATAAAAAATTAGAAAACTCTTTTTCAAAAAAAAAATTCCTCAATTTTTTTTTCCGAATTCTTTTTCAAAATTTTTCTTGTCAAAAAACTTTTTTTTTTAATTTTTTCTGAAAAATTTCTTTAAGAATTTTTTTTTCGTCACATGTTTAACAACGTACGAAAGCAGACAAAAACGTGCGAACACAGACGATAACATAAGAAAACAAATAAAAATTGGCGAAAACATATAAAGCGGACGAAAACATGCGAACACGGACGAAAACATATAAAAACAGGCGAAAACGTATATAAATGGATAAAAAAGTACGAAAACGTATATAAACGTGAGAAAATATATAAAAAAAGCATGGATACATAAGAAAAACGGACAAAAACAGAAGAAAACGGTTAAAATGTTGGAAAAGTTGTTTTGTAAAATATTTTTTTGCAATTTTGGGACACTATTTAATGTTAGTATATGTTATATATATTTATATTTCTTGGTAGCCTTGCGTTCTCTTTGACGAGAGCTTCGCAACGAGCTAAAGAGTGTCAAAAATAGAGTTGATATGAATGAGATATCGTGTCTCAAAATGAAGCATTTGAAACACAAAATTGGGTTTTGGGAGAGTATCTCACATCGCCCAAAGAAGGAAATGAAAGCATGTTTATAAGGAAATCCCAGTATTGGCTATCAAAATCTTTTAGTTGGTTTTACTCCAACACCTACGTGCGCTCTCAGTGGGGGTGCAGATTTCAGGATTTCTGGGCCAAATCCAGCTCCGAAGTCTTGCATACGTGCGTATCTTTTTGTTGACCAAGACATGTTTACGCTATAAAATAAACTGTTCTCATTCAGTTTTTGACACAGAAAAACGCAGCTCCTTTTGTAGACGAGTTCCAGCAATATTTTGATCAGAAACTGCATACGCTTCAGCGATCTTTTAGGTAAGTTGTCGGTTGGTTTGACAATGACTTTATACGTTGTACCACGGGACCTGCGGACACGAATGCAACTCCGAAGTCTCGCATACGTGCGTATCTTTTTGCTGATCAAGACATGTTTACGCTATAAAACAAATTGTTCTCATTCAGTTTTCGACACAGAAAAACTCAGCTCCTTTTATAGACGAGTTCCAGCAATATTTCGATCAGAAACGGCATACGCTTCAGCGATCTTTCAGGCAAGTTGTCAGGTTCGGCTGTAAAACAGCTTTGTATGTTGTACCCTAGGAAACAGACGGCGAATCTGTTTTAAGGGAATCGTGTTAAACACGAGCCTCGTGCCACTGTCTTTACTGCTCTCGTTTAATTTTTATTGAATAGTGTTTGTCTTCTGCTTCTACTCCATTCTCATCATTATTTAATTTTACATTAAGTATATTCATTGTAATATGATTTATATTAATAAAAGTGTCATCGTTCTCACAAAAAAATGTATGAAAGAATGCAACAACAAAAAAAAAAAAAAAAAAAAAAAAAGACTAAATTTTTAAAGAGTTAATTGCATTTTGGTCCTTGTGGTTTGGCCAAATTGCGAGGTTTAGTCCCAAAACTTTGAAAGTGCAACGATAGTCCCATTTGAAGTTTGGGTTGCATTTTGGTCCTTATCGATGTTAAATAACCAAATTACCCTTATCTTTTTCTCAAGAAGACAAAGGGTATTTTAGTCATTTAACTTTATCCGGGACAAAAATGCAATCCAAACTTCAAAACGGGACTATCGTTGAACTTTTAAAGTTTTGGGACTAAACTCGCAATTTGGCCAAACCACAAGGACCAAAATGCAATTAACTCTTTTTAAACCTCACAAACTATATGGACATTAGTTTTAAGGGTATTATGTTTTTGTGCAAGCATAATGTACTTTCACGATTTTGTACATTCAAAAGTGTTCATATAAATATATTTATTCATTATTACAATTAACTCAACGATGTCAACTCTATATTTAAGTACTAGAGATATCTACTAGTTCATATATAATTCTAAAATAAACTGTTCTCATATCGCATAGACCATCCCATCATGGAAATTTTTTATGGTCTTTTAACTTTAGTTTTATCTTCTGCACTCTCATTTCCATTATATTTATAAAAATCTTAAAAATTCCGAGGAAAGAGGGGTTTGGAAATGTGTTAGTTCGCAATTAGGGTGGTTAATGAATCGGACGAATAACACAAACGGAGCTTCATTTATTTTTTGCTAAACAAATAAACGGGCAAAATCGCTTAAATAAACGAAATTTTTTGCTCATGTTCAATTCGTTTATTAAGAAATAAGTTTGTTCATGTCCGTTTATGTCCAATCATTAAGGCAATATACGAACATAAATAAACGTAAAATAGTAATCACAAAGTTTACAAAAATATACATAATATTGTCTTTTGTGTAAGTAAACTAATTTTTCAAGTATATAATAAAAAGATACGATAGACGAACATAAACAAATAAATGACCGCAAACGAACGAATAATCAGACGTCCACGAACATAATGAACGGACAAGATTTTTCTTCATGTTTGTTCACTTAACTAAACAAATGTAAAATGTTGTTAATGTTCGTTTATTTATTAAACGAACTTTTTACCAAACAGTTTATGAAATGTTCACTGAATGTTCAGTTCGTTTGCAGCCCTGTTCGCAATAGGTGTGGAAAGAAGGCCTCGTAGTAGTGGAGAAGAGGGTCCGTGGGAGAAATACAGGGTAATTGAGATGAAGAAGTAGTTTTCTGATGAAGGAGTGTATTCTTTGCTGCCACCGGAAGAAAGAAAATATTAATAAGAAAAAAAATTATTATGAATTATATTGCGAATTTTAATGATAGAGTTCTCAGATATCGAAATAGATATCTACCTTTTGTCATAAGTTTACAAATGCATGAGAGATTAAAAGACTATAACATGACAACACTTAGGCAAAAAGAATAAGTCCCAAGGAGTACACATTTAAAACTGAAGGTGTTTTCGTGGGTCCAAACTTTTTGGAAATTTATTTGAAGGAAAAAAAGAGGCACTTTGGATCCAAAACATACATTTACGAAGGAGCACATATTTGAGGAAAATAAGATACGGGCATAAATGTAAATGTACATCCAAATTAAATGTACATTTGTTGATTCAATCCCGTCGAATGACTCCTTAAATGTACATTTGTTGATGTTTGTAAACCTTTTTTTTATATGCAATATGAATGTACTGAGCTAATGATCTAATGTTTGTTAATAATAGGTATCGGATACGATTCAAGCTAGGGAGATGGGCAAGAACGTTTTCAACGCCTAGCTCAAGCTGCTTGACAGCTTTTACACACAGTATATGATAACCAATGAATTTTAATTTCTAAATGTTGTTCCCACACGGCCACACTCCTTGTTACAATGTCACGCGACGCGTATGTTGAAAGAAATACATAACTCAAGATGGTAGAAAATGTAGCTTCTTAGTTTTACATATAACCAATGTACTTTGTTTAACGACTTGAGCTCAAGTGTATAGGTTGCGCTCGAGATATTGTCGAGCTTTTTGATGATATATATGGTTTTTTCCTTAAAAAAGATAATATGTAGATTAGAGGCTTATTGTTAGCCTTTGCCTATTTCGAAGTCCATAAAACGACATTGGTAGTGAATTTGATAGACACAGGATCGGACTTAATTTATATTTAATGTATGCAATAATTGTTAGTTAAATCAACCACAAACTAGAGTAATACAAAGCTTTTACTATTAAAAGACAATTTGAGTCCTTCACATATACAATAGGTTGATCTAACCTGTTTTGGACCTATCATGATGATGACGATTCACGTCCAACATTGTGCATAATAGAATTCCCACCATTAGCATTCTTCTCCTGATTAAAAATATTGACCTCTAGGACGATTATCATTCTCACCATTCAAGAATCGGCAACTATTACCATAAGTACATGCGCCGTGACGAAAATTTCTTAAGGGGGCGTTTGATTGAGGCAATTTGGAGGATATTGGAGGCATTTGCATTTTTATTCCCTTAAAATGCCCTGTTTGGTAACTCAAATGAGGACATTTGAAGTAATTTACAATTCTCCGAATTGCCAAAATTGAGAGAATCAGAATACCTTCAAAAAGTGAGAAATTTTAATTTACTTGAAAAAAATTTATAAACTTTTTTCTTATTGCTTTTATAAACTTTTAAATAGAATATTAATGAATTTTTAATAAACTTTTTTATAAATTTTTATAAACTTTTTTTATAGATTTTTATAAACTTTTTATAAATTTTTATAAACTTTTTTTTTATAAATTTTTATAAATTTCTTATAAACTTTTTATAAACTTTTTATAAACTTTTATAAATTTTTATAAACTTTTTTATAATTTTTTATAAATTTCTTATAAATTTTTATAAACTTTTTTATAAATTTTGTATAAACTTTTATAAATTTTTATAAACTTTTTTATAATTTTTTTTATTAATTTCTTATAAATTTTTATAAACTTTTAATAAATTTTTATAAACTTTTTCATAAATTATTTATAAACTTTTTTATAAATTTTTATAAACTTTTGTATAAATGTTTTATAAACTTTTTATAATTTTTTATAAACTTTTAAATAGAATATTTATGAAATTTATATTAAAAAATTAAAAATATTTATAAATTTATGTCAACAAAACCTGCGAAGGTATTTTAAATTCCGGAATTTTAAATTCTAAAGAATTTAAATTTTCTATGATTTAAAATTCCGGAATTTAAAAATGTTCTAGTGACATTTAATAATTTAAACAACTCGATCTATGAGTTGACAGGTTTGAAGTTGAACCTTTTTTTATTTTTTATTTTTTATTTTATTTTTATTTTTAATAGATATTGATTTTAAATAGATATTGATAGCATTAGTTCTTTTGTGCCTTCTAAACACAAATTTGTATTTGATACCTTTGAATTTAATTTAGTAATCTTGAGAAAAGCTTTCGTTTCGTTTGTTGAATTTTTTATTTGTTTCGTCTTTTGAATTACTAACACGATGTTATGCTAGACAGTGGTGGAGGTTTTTTGGAGGCCGGGTAATGTCAGTTTTATTGGGATGATATCACCAGTCAGGACGACATATGTGTAACTGAATGGATGCTGGAGATGATGTGTTTTGTGGTGTGATACATGGGAGAAAAAATTATGAGAGGGATTTTTAGGGTTTATATGAATCAATTATGCTTGGATAATTGACACTATATATACGGAGTAGTAAATATACATACCCTCGTCCGATATTTAAGTCAATTTGTTTTTAAGCTTCGAACTTTGATTTAAAATATTTTGTTTGTATTATATAACACGATGAAAGTTATGCTAAATGAAAATACGTTTAAAACACAATTCATTTATATATTTTCATCAAGAATTAAATAATAATAACAAAATATTTAAGGTAAAAGTTGATTAAAAAGTCAAATTAAACTTATGTTTTGGGACGGAGGTAGATAACATATCTTATACAAGCCATGATAAAATGGGCTAATCCTAGTACAACATAAATGGGCTATAACATATCTTATTCAAGCCATGATAAAATGGGCTAAGTCTAGTACAATATAAATGGGCTAAGTGAGCTAAATACCCCGCTAATACTTACAGTTGCCAACTTGCCATTACCAATTGATTATTGATGTAAACAAAAGGGTATTTATTGCCCTCGCGTTGGGACAAACTTATATAAATGTTCGATAATATATATTGTGAGACGTACGTTGATAGATAAAATAACTCTTAAAAGTAAAATCATGTAAAAGTATAAGGTTAGAAACGAAAACATAGAGTGAATATGAATTAATAATATTTTGTTTGATAATTTATATTAGAGGAAGATATAATCTGTTTTTTGAAACTAAAGGAAAAGAGATGACTAAAATGAGCATAAAAGAAGATAATAAGAATAAAATTTAACTATTTATATCATGTTATCGAGTTAGAAGAGAAAAGAAATAGATAACTGATATTTTAAAATTATACCCCTCATTATATATGAAAGTTATATTTTATATTAAGTCATTTAAGTAAGAGAAATACTATATTGATACAAATTTTACAAAGTAAAATCGACACAATGATGTGTATGTAAATGATTTCCCCAGTAAAATATATTACTAAAAAAAAATAATTAAGTACAACGGATGAGGGTGAATCCACATCTCATCTTAAATGGGCACACCCAAAGCGCCTATAGAGCTTAAACCCTACAACCTAACATAAAAATGACATGTTATACTTATGCAAAATGAAAAGAAAACCCTTTTAATTTGACCACGAAATGAATGACATATGCATTAGCATACGCCATTTGAGCTCTAGTCGAACCACAATCATTAAAGTCATCTTCATCATAAGAGCATTAACAATCATAACACTATAACACCAATAACACCATCCACGCCACATCGCCTTTAACATTTAACATTAACATCCCGATAAACACCCACAACCATAACATCCAATAACATCAATAACATTTCATATTTTCAATTTCAACCCTTAAACTAAAACAAACACTTCATTCATTAAACTAAACATAACATTAAATTTGAAAACATATTACAATACGAAATTAAAAATACATCGAAAAGAAATTACAACAAAAAAAAAAATACATCGAAATTAAGAAAACACACCGCAAATTAAGCGTTACAACATAAAGGAAATGACAACGAAAAAAAAACAAAACATAGCAAATACTTATTCATCATCGTCGATATCTTGTTGTTGTTGTCCATGTCGTTCAAGATTCTTCACCAAACATGCTCCATAAGGTCTGTTGGAGTTGGGTATCGTTGTCGGTCGTGTATTTCTTTTGCCTTCTGATCGTGAGTATCACATCTTTCGACCCATCTTCGTTGCCTCAAATTTGCTGACGGATCCACCCACAGTTCGTTATAGTCACGTAATGCAAATTTTTGATCTTTTATAATCATGCTATGCATAATAATGCAACAATACATGATTCTACGTATCGTGGCAATATCAAAAGCACGTGTCGGTTGTTGTAGTATACCCCAACGGCCTTGAAGAACACCAAAAGCACGTTCAATATCCTTTCGGGCACTTTCTTGTCTCCTTTTAAAGTACGTATGTTTTTCATCAGTTGTTGCCGTGAAGGATTTGTGAAAGTTGCTTGTGGATAAATTCTATCACCAAGTAATACCCTGTTCATACCTAGTTCCGTTGACCATATAAGGTGCTCTTGGGGCATTATCAACAAGAAGGTCGTCGAATAATGAGAGTTATCTAAAACATTAATATCGTTATTTGCCCCGCCATCCCAAAAATGCATGTCGGATCCATAAATCTTGAGAAGCAACAACTTCAAGCATAATTGTTGGGTATTTTTTTATCACCCCTAGCAAAATGCCCTTGCCAAGCCACTGGACAATTTTTCCATTCCCAGTGCATACAGTCAATGCTACCAAGCATTCTCGGAAAACCATGTTTTTCTTCATGTTGTTGATAATTTTTTTGAATGTCGGCCCATGTTGGTTTTCTTAAATACTCCGGCATAAACAAATCAATAATACATTTGTTAAAATTATCAAGACATACTTTTGAAGTACTCGCTCCCATTTGCAAGTATTCATCAAATGCATCGGGTGAGGTGCTGTACGCCAATTGGCGTATGGCAGACGTACACTTCATTAGAGCACTTATACTCATTCGACCACAAGCATCGACTGTTTGCCTAAAGAAAGTAAAATGATCCGAATATTATCTAAGTATAAGATTCAATACCTTCAACTATTTGCGAGGAATAGTTTCCGGCTCATCTGAAATCTCCTACGAAAATTCGGTTTGAATACTTACAACCTTATGCGAAATAATCGTTGCTGCAGACGTTCCTCTGCAAGCTCACGTTCACGATATATATATGTACGAGAACGACTAGGATGTTGAGATTCAATACCTTCTTCTTGTTCCAACTGAAGGTGATACTCGTACGCGGACGCCATAAATTAGAAGTCCTCTTGGTCTTCATCGTCTGACCAAGACAGAGGAATATCACCGACTTCATTTGGATCCATTGTGAGCAATTTGATTTTGAATTATGAAAGTGTGAGAGGAAGTATATAAAGTGTGAGAGGAAGTGTGAAAAAATAGAGTTTTAGTTGGGTATTTATAGTGGTAAAAAATGATTTTAGGTTTTTTTTTTTTTTTTTTTTTTTTTGTAAAACTAGCCGTTAGGGACTAATTTTGAATTTTTTGAAATCCAACGGATACTAGCCGTTTGAGGACAAGAATTGAAAATTTTTGAATTTTTTTAAACCCACTAGCGTTAGTGGACCAACATTGTGTTAACGCCACAAGTCCAACGTTCAACGCCACTAACGGGCATTATTTTCCCCTTTAACGCCGTTGGTGCGTTAGGGTTGGGAATGCTCTAAGGGTTTTGATCATAGGTATCTCTTCCCAGTTATATGTATGTTAATTTATGGATGGTGAAAAAAGTAAATAGAAAATTCAATACAATGTGATTGATGCAACTCACATGCCACATGTACAAGTGAAAGTTATTTTATAAAACATGTGTAGATATAGCATTCATAAATCTATTTATTAAAAGGATTCATATTTTTTCTTTTCCAAATTATGCTATTTTTGGAAGAAAGTTTTGGAGAAAAAGATTGTCAAATTAACTCTCTTCTTCTTTTATTCTCTCTAAAAGACTCAAGAACATGAGCTTATTTAGTTTCTTCCTCGCTTTTTCTCTCTGTTTTCAAAATGAAACACTAGAAGGCATAGTGTACAATGGAAAGAAGAAGGCGAGATGATAAAATGAGAGAAAAGAAAAGAAGAGGAAAAAAATTGTTTTGATTTGTGTTCTCAAGTCGGAAAGAAAAGTGATAAAATAGAACTAAATTATACATAAAACCATTTTCTCTCAAAATCATTCCAATTTAAGAAGATGAGTAAGAGGAGAAATTGGATATATTTTGTTTCCCTTCTTCTATTCTCTTTAAAAAATCTTAAAAACATTAAGGGTGCGTTTAGTTGGAGAAAAAATTATCTTGTTTTCTATCTTTAGTTTTGTAAAATTTGAAAATGAAATTTATCTCCATAAAACACATAAAAATCTAAAACGTGTTTAGTTGATGTTTGTATTTTCTATTTTGAAGAAAGGGAGGAATGGTTGGGCGGTACAAAAAACTTTCAAGAAGAGGCAAAAGTTCAAGTTGGGTGCCGGTCGGGTCATGTTAGTAACTCGACCTTTGTTGCTATTATAAAATATATTTTGCCTTGAATGAAAGTGAACTTTTTAGGTATTATTTGCATCTGAGAACCAAACACTAAGAATTGGAAATGATATGCACAATATTTATTTAGTACATACTATCGATATTAACACAGGTAGTTGAAGAAAAATAAAATGTTGGAAAACAAAAATTCACAAAAATTTATAGTGTAGCACACGAATCGAACGTTGTATCTCCACAAAAGTGTACATGTCCTTAATCATCTTTGAAAATCGACATACTCGAGTGAACTTTGTGGGGGCAGTTGCCCACACCGCCCCATTGTGGTACCGCCCTTGGAGGGTTCTGGGTTATAAAAGAAAACAAAGAAAACAATCAAATTTGTTTTGTAATATTCCTTGTTAAGTTTAGAAATAGGTGATTTCGTATTTGCAAAATATTATATTGAAAAATGCTTATTTGAACGCGATTTTTATTTTCTTTTTTTTTCACAAAACATTTTGACTCTTAATAGTGCGATTCAAGGATGAGACCGATGATATAGCTTACCAAATGCCGTTTAAGATTGAAAAGTTTTCATCACTCTCTAATGATGAAAAGGAACTTAAACTATCGGTCTACTATAGGAATGAGGAGGATAAGGAAAAAGGAGTAGATTATGTTATGGCTAAGATTTTCGGATTCTATAAGGATTGCTTGAACTTAGGACCAAAATATAGAACCGAATGGGAAGAGGACGAACTCTTAGAAAGGTGCATCATAGGGCACTTCTACAACATAGAATCTCCCAATAGAGGCCGTCATGAGGAAGAAGGTGGCGGTGATGAGAAAGCGTGAGGGCACGACTCACGAGTCTAGCTACAAGACTCTTAAATAAAGAAAAGCGCTTCGTGGGAGGCAACCCATGCTTAATTGTTTGCTTGTTAGTGTCATATATCTTTTATTGATTGTTTATTCTCATGTTTAAATTTGTAAAATGCTTTATTTTGTTTTAACCTCGTCTTAATTGCATATAAAGGTATTTTACATAAGGGATAAGTGTAGGGAGGATTACACGTTTTCAAAAGAAACGTAAACATGAGAATAACAATTCATTAAAAGATATATATGTGTTTGTTCGAGTCAAATGCTTGTATCGAGTCATAATGGATGTTTTGCGAAATTTTCCGATTCTAAAGATGTAAATTTTCCAAAATCGCAGACCGGTTTTGTCGGGATAACTGACGTCGTCAGATTGCAACCGACGGCGTCGGGAAGGAGTAAAAACATCGATTACTTTTCTCGTTTTACGAGCTACTTATAAATTTTGGAATTTTCGGTCTTAATTTTCCGAAGTGCAGTAAACATCCATTCCACAAGCATTATATCCTAGTTTAAATTGAGTCTTATATATATTATTACCGCCGATTTTACGCGAAGGTTTCGTTTGTTTTCTTCAAGTGTGCGGGTTTAATTTATCAAGAAGAAGTTATATAAGATTGGAAGGAGCTTTTCACGCATAAATTCTTCTTGGAAAGGATTTAACCACTACTTCACTACGGATCCTACCGAGCTAATCGGAGGAGTACTAGTTTCTTTTGTTTTAATTACCTTCCATTATCATAACTTTGATACTTTCGGGAACATTGGGGACAATGTTCGGTTTAAGTGTAGGGAGGAAAATAAAGCGGAACTTTGAAACTATGCTTATCCTTGATTATTTGCTTTGTCAATTGTAATTGTGTAATAAACCATGAGAAAATGTCGGTTAGGGTAATTTTGGCACCAAATTTGAAATTTTTCATGACATTTAGGAGTGGGCCATTAGTCTTAACAAAAGCGTCTCACGGATAGGAAGTTGCATGACTAGCACAAAACCCTTTACCACCTAAATTCCACCCAAAATGTGAGGATCGCCTTAGATTAGTAGGAATTAAAGCATTCATCTTTAATGCTTAGAGTGTGAACCGGTAGTATATTAGATTCTAGAACTTGTTTTGTGATGCATTCCGAGATCGCAAGTGAGACTACACTTGTGTAGTTAGGAATAACTAAATGATAAGAGGCATTAGGATAAACCTTGTTTGATACCGTAATATAATTACTTCTTCCACATCGGTTGAGTAATTCCCCACACCTTTGCGTTGTACTCATCTTTAGTACACGATACCCTTAGTTAACCCCTCGAGCCTATCCTTTTCGCGGTTCTCGTGATGTTTCGGTTTTTCGGAATATCAATGAAGACATTGTTTACACCCCACCCCCAAATATACACCCAAATCGCCTTAGCCTACCCTTTATGCACTCACTTTAGTGCATTATTGTTATCACCCTAAACCCTTAGTTCAATTATATGGTTGCTTGCATGAGTTGCTAAGTCGAGTCATATCCTTTGTATCTGATTTTGGGACGATTGGGATTCATGGGAAAAGTTAAAGTTTATGAAATGACGGAAGGGAACGTTAAATTCAAATTCCCTTTGTTTGCATAATAATGTACCCAAGTGTTTTGATCTTTCAATTCGGTCAAATTAGTGTTAGAGTAATAAAACTCAAGTGTAGGGATGTGCCTATAAATCCCTATCATTTTGATGTTACCGTAGAGGATGGTAGAGTGAAAGTGTATGGAAAAAAAATGAGAAAAGAGAAAAAAAAAAATAGAGTGCAAAAAAAAAAAAAAAAAAAAAAAAAAAAACATACTGCTACCATCCTAATTATATCCTTTAAATTTATGTTTGTTTGTTTCAGTTATCTAGAGTTTAGAGTGTCGAGTCTTGGCTTAGCAATGCCATTCTTCGTATACTTGCAACATAAGAGATTTTTGACTTACCACCACTAAATAGCCTATCCCACCAAACCTCTTGTTTCCCTACCGTAAGCCTAACGTTACAACCCTTAAAGACCTCTTTGATAGTCTTTCCTAGGTGCTTACGCCAAAGCGATGAAGGTTTGATCTATTCTCAAGCCTATGGTAATCTATGTACTAGGACCGGTTAATGAGTGTTTATCTTCCATTTCTCATTTGTTATATTTCATATACACCCGAGAGAGATGTGAGTATCCAAACACCCCATGTGAGGTGCTAGTATGTAATTTCCGTGCTTGTTATGACTTTTGCGAGGTTTATATGTGTTGTGGACTGTTTTGAACCAATGCTTCATGACCCCTAACTTATAAATTAATTGGCTAAAAGCACATTTGCTTGAGGACAAGCAAATACCAAGTGTAGGGATATTTGATAAGGTTTTAAAAGGTACCATTTTGAGGGGTCGTTTAAGCCCTTATTTGATCACTTTTGTATCCGTTATTGCTTAATATCGTTCCTTTTCACTTTTTAGGTCTCTTGAAGGCAAAATGCTAGAATGGCACTTATTTGGACGAAAAGCGCGATTATCTGAAGAAAATGGCCAAAGTCGAATCGAGACACTCAAGGTCTTTGAAAACATAAGGTGACGGCGCCATGCTTATCCGCGACGCGTCGGAGGATTTTGTGACGGACGAAGCCAAAACTCCTATTTTCAAGTGACGACGTCGGGTTATAAAAGAGTAGGCCGTCGCAACTCGGACGGCCTAGATGCAATCCGATAGCGTCGACCGGTCAAGAGGACGTCACAAGCATAAGGTGACGATGAGTGTGTAAATACTCATCATTTTGGTTAATTCGAATCGCAAAACGTTTAAAAATGCTCGAATGCATCAAAATATCGAAAATATTTCAAAATTGCATTTTATATGTTTCGGATGCAAAATGTTCAAAATCGATGAAAAATGAGCTAAGTTTGCATAATTTGCGGTTTCGGTCCCCAAGTTTTAAAAGTTGTCGAAACAATTCCTAAGCCTTAATTTCAAAGAAAAATCACCAAAGGTCCTTTTAAAATCATAACTTGTCAAAATTAGTCCTTTGGTGAAAAATGTCAAAAGTTTTGAGAAATTACAAGTTTGGTCCTTCAAGTTTAAAAATTGGCAAAGATGGTCCTTGGAAATTGGAAAATGTCAAGATTGGTCCTTATACTATGGAAACTTGTCAATTTTGGTCCCTTAGAGCAATTTTGCAGATTTGGCAGTTTTGGTCCCTTGAATTTCAGAAATTACACAAAGGACCTTGTTATTAAAACTCTTTAAACCTTGGTCCCTTGTCAAAACTTAATGTGACCCCTGCCTTTTCCATTGTGACCCCCTGTCCAATACAATTTGGACCCTCCCTTTTAATATTACCAGTCAAACCTATTTGACTTCCTTTTTTCCCTCCAGTCACGAGATACCCTTCTTCATCATCACCCTGCACCTGCAACTGCTGCCCTTTTTCCATCATCACCACTCAACCTTATCACTCCAAACACACAAAGCCAAGATGCATTCAATGCACTTCTAACCTAACACTCAACCTCCCCCCAGCTGTTAAAACATTTTGGCGCCAAATTTCATCCAATGGCCAAAATCTATTTTAGCAATCCAAGGGCCAAGATTATTGCTGGGATTTGAAGAGAGAGGTGAGAGAAGCTCATTGGAGTATAAAAAGAAGCAAAGAGAAGGAAGAAAGATATATAGCACTTAGTTAAATTTTCCATATGTATGTCGTTTTTATAATTATGTTTTAAATTAAGCTTTAAGTTGTTATCTTTTGTATCCATGTACTGAAACTCAAGTTATTTCATCAATATAAGTTCAATTCAAGTGTTAATTCAAGGCTTCATTTTAAGTTTCATATTTTTGAGTTCCTTTGTTGAAATTTTCGGTTTCAAATTCTTATGCAAAGCTCTTATTAGCTTATTTTAAGCTCAAACAAGCTTACATAAGCTCGCTTATAGCTTTTGTAGCTTGTATTTAAGTTTCAAGCTATTTTGGATTTTGGTCAATGAAAGTCAACTGAGCATGGAAATGGGTATGAAATGGATAATGGGTGAAGCAGAGCTGGATTTGGGTTGATTTAGAAGCAGTTGGGTTGATATAGATAGAGTAGTGGTTCTGGTTTCATTGATTTTCAAGCCATTGTGGCTAAGGACCCTTTTGTAAGTGATTTTCAAAGTTTCATGGCATGATCTTTATTTGTAGTTATAAATAGTTCAAGTCTGTTTATTAAGTGGTGTTTAAGTTAATTAAACTCAGTTTGATAATTAATATTAGCTAGTTTAGTATTTGGCTCAGTTTTGATTACATATTCTGTCATAAAGTGGTGTTTGGATCAAAACAGTTTGCTGTTATAAAGGGTTATTCAGTGGTTAAGTTTTATTGTTTCAAGCTTGTTAAGTGTTGGTCAATCCATTTCAGTCCTATTTTTGCAGACAAACATTCATAAAGTCAAAATTACTTCATAACTGATCTAATATGCATAACTGTTGAAATCAGCTGAGCTTTGCATTTAGGTGTAGAATCTGTTAGGGTAGCTTATTTGGGTCTTATCACATCCACTTTTAGCTTAATCGGTCCACACATTTGATCTTAAATCTCATTAAAGTCAAAGTACTAAACTGCTTTCAAAAGTCAAAATGGTGTCAAAATCGGGTTTTGCGGATCTTGCGAACCTCGCATGTCTTTATTTCACTTGTTATGGTCTCATACTTGGCTCATTTGCGGTTGCTAGGTGGTCTTGAGTTCCACATATCTGTTTTGTACTCAAGCTCTTCTGATAAGCTTGTGAATAAGCTCAAACTTAGGTCCTCATTTCATTTGTTGAATAAAAAATTAAGTTGGCATCTTATCTTGTTAAACCGCTTATTTGAGGTTAGGAGTAGCTAAATTTAGTTGATAATAGTTAATTTCGGTATAATCTAGCTTAAGTAGAAGTTTGGTGGCTTATTTTTACGTTTAGCTTATTTCAAAGTCTTATTTCATAACTCATTTACACTCTGACTCTTATTTCTTCCACATAAGCCTCATATTTATTATTTTTCATAGATTTAGATTAATATTTTAGAATTTTCCTGAGTTTTCATAATTTTTGGTCCTTTGTTTGCTATTTTTCTCTATTTAAAATAGTTTTTAGTCATTTTAAATAGCTTTTATTGCAAATAATTAAGAAAAAGTTTCAAAAATAATTTTTCAATTTTCCCAGTTTAAGAAAAATATAAAAGCATAAAAAAGATTTTTCCTTATTTTCCCCTTTTATTTGGAATTTTTCACAATATAAATTAGATTTAAATAGTTTTAAATTAGTAGAAAATAGAAAAATAATCGAAAATTACAAAAATAGTTTTGAAAATTCTCTTTTGTTATTTTAGATTTTTCCAAGTCATAATTTTATTTTTCTAGCTTTATTTCATATTTTCTTGTATTTTAGGTTATTATTAAATAGTTAAAAATAGTTTTTAATTAATAATAATTAGAATAATAGTTATAAAAATAATTTTCTTTTTCTAAAAATTTTCTTTTATCATTAGGATTGTAAAAATATCATTTTTATATTTTTAGGATTTATATTGTGTAAGTTTCACATTTTCATTTATACGTTACGTAGTTTTTAATTCAATTTTATAAAAGCATAAAAACAAAAACATCATTTTGCAAATAGTGATAGCGTTTATTTAATATTTTTTATCTTTTTAATTTCCTTTAATTTGCATTTAAGCCGTTGTAATTTATAGACTTTTTCTGTAGTTATAATAATCACAAATCCCTTTTTCATTCAAATCTCTCGATCACTATCCGTTTGGTGATTCATTGCATAGCTCATTTGGGACATAACGACAGGAAACCCTATACTCCCGGATCTTCATTGCATTCGTGTTTAAACCGTTTTAAGTTTCTTCTACGGTCGGCCATTCATGAGTGGTAGAACGTGTAGAAAACTTGACGGTTTAGAGCAACAAATTTTTGGCGCCTTGCCGGAGTGTCTTGATTATCTCCGCTTAGCGATTAGTAGTTTGAATATTCACTCTTTGTTCATACCATCTATCTATATATATATCCATATTTTCTTATAAAAACCCAAAACCCAAAACATCTCAAAACCTATAAAACACAAAAATATTTTTCTTTGTTTTCTATATATGTATAACCATAAAATTCAAAATAATCTTCTTTCCTCATTTTCATAATTCCTTCCTTGGCTCGAGATTCCTTAGGGTTAACTCTAGTGCATGCGCACTCGCTCTTCTAGATCATTGAGTCCTTTGCGTGATCTAGCACAAATTCCTAGAAGGCGTTCTCGAGCGTCTTGCCCAAATAGTCGAACCGAGATTCGTACTATTTCAAACAACAATATGGCGATTTAACGTACTATGGCGAAATGCTCGAGGCACCCACCGAGGGTTATGGAGATGCCATCGCTTTACCGTAATCAATTTCGATCACCCGAATTGAAGACACATTTGATCACACTTGTCTCACGAATCAATTCCACGGGTTTGATCGAAGACCCGTATGCACACATCCGTTGGTTTAACAAGTTGACTTCAACTATCAATTTCAAGGATGTGCCTCAAAAGTCATCAAGTTGATGCTATTTCCATTCTCACTGAGGGACGGCCGGATTTGGTGGAAAAAGAACCCCTCGATCCATCGAAACTGGGAGGATCTTGTTCAAAAGTTTGTCAATTATTTCTTTCCTCCATCAAAGGCACTAATCTTAAAATGAAATTTACGGATTTCGTCAAAATTTCGATGAAAATTTTGAGAGGCATGGGAGAGATTCAAAGATCTCCCAGAAATGCCCCCATCATGAATTCACGGAGCTTGACAAGTTAATATCTTTTATAATGGGTTGAGCAGTAACGATCAAGATTCTTTAAATCGACCGCGGTGGCAATATCTTGAATCGTAAACCTAAAGATGTGATTGAGATTTGCGAGCAAAATCAAAAGTTCCTATTTCTCGCAACAAAGTCAATACTCCTAACACTCGCTTCTTCATCTAATAACTCTTACGAGTTAGCAGCTCTAACGGATGCTATCCGTTGTATGATTAAGGATGTAAAGGAAATCAAAAGCGAAATTCATAAGCGGAACCCGATCAAAGCCGTAAACAAGGTGTGTGAAACTTGTAGTGGTCCACATGCGTATTATGATTGTCAAGCAACCGATGCTTCTTTTACCAAGCTCCCGTAGCTTGGTAAACCACAATCAATATCGACCACAAGTCGATCCTCACTCAGGTGCACCTAGCGGTATGACACCACCGGTTTTCCTCCTGCAAAACCATGGCAATCAAAATCGCTTTGTTCCGAATCAAAGACAAAATTTCAATAACTCTCAAAATTTCAATCAAAACCGAACAATTTCAACCAACCTCAACCATATCAAGCTCCAAATCATCAAAGTTATCAACAACCTTCTCAATCTCCCATGCCAAATGACTTCATGAAAATTACCGAGTCAAGCATACGTTCAATGCAAACTCGGATCAATAACATGAGTTGAGCTTAAAAAGGAAATTGATACCACAATGTCTCGGCGAGACAAATGAGTTAAAGAATATGATGAGCGGTTTCATGAACATGAATATGAACAAAGCTTCGCCATCTTACGGAGGACTCCCAAGTAATACAATTCCTAATCCCAATGCGAGTTGAAGCCGTCACCACTCGTAGTGGTAAGACGCACAATGGACCTTCGACTCCTATGCCCCTCCTCCTGTAGCAATGAGTCAAGTTACCAAGGATACAACGGACAAGGTGCATTTCTCAAGCCCACGAAGTATCAGACACGTCCCACCCGGTAGTCCAAGCTTTAAGTCCGGAACCCGGCGTTCGAAGAAAAATCTGAGCCGAAATAACTTCCATCCCGGCTCAAAGTCTAGTCGCCTTCCTTACCCATCGAGAATGAATGATGAAGCTCAAAGACAAAACAAAGAGCAAATGGAATTTTTTCCAAATCTTCAATGAGCTACACTTTGATATAAGCTTCATTGATGCTCTCGTTCTAATGCCTAAATTTGCATCCACGCTAAAGGCTTCTTGACCAACAAAGATAAGCTATCGAGATGGCTAAAACTCCTCTCAATGAGCAATGCTCGTGGTCCTTCTCAAGAAGCTTCCCAAAAACTTTGAAGACCCCGCGATTTCTAATCCGTGTGATTTCTTGGGGATGGTTCAATGCTCCGCCTTGGCGATCTTGGCGCTAGCATTAACCTCATGCCACTCTCGGTATGGAAGAAACTGTCTCTTCCTAAACTTTCATCCACTTGTATGACACTCGAGCTAGCGGACTGCGTGCTATAACTCGTCCACTTGGGATAGCCGAGGATGTCGTGATGAAAGTGGGAAAGTTTCACTTTCCCACCGACTTTGTTGTAGTAGATTTCGATCACGGATCCTAGAGTTCCCTCATCTTGGGAGAGCTTTCTTGAGAGCAGTCGTGCTCGATTGATGTGTTTTTGAAGAGTTGACCATACGGGTTGACAACGAAGAGCTCACATTGAATATCAACGAGAACTCCAAACCTCTGTCCAAGCAGTGTTGCCACAATTGATCAAAATCGAAAGATTCAATGCAACACTCTCAAATTTCACGGTTAAGAGGAGTTACGTAAAAGCGTCTTTGAGTTAAAAGCTTTGAAAATCAACCCGGTTCAAACACATGGTTTGAGAACTGCATCAGGAAGTCAAGAGTGTTCTTGATGATGATGATGATCTAGAATCGGAGAATTCACCGGAAGTGGTGGAAATTGCTAGCTCTAAGAGCACACCACTTGTCCCACCTCCGGAATCGGTTTGTCGCATCGAGTTTGTTAACTCGTGGATGAAACCAAACTCTCTTGATTTCATCCGAGTTGGATGATGATGTTTGTGATCGATGGGAGACATCCTTCCCATTAATGAATTGCTCAAAATGATCCATCATCTTCTAGTCTTATTCCCGACTCTTCCATCCCTCTCTCACTCATGATGAGGAAGATGACAACTTTGGAATGAAGTCGATGCATTTCTTAGTGATGAGTCAATTCCAACGGAATTGATAATACTTACTTTGATCCGGAGGAGACATCCTTTTCCGGAAAATCTGTTGATTGAAGAACCGTTTCCGCCCTCCTCCCGGACATCTTATTGACAATCACCATCTAAGCTTCAAGTTTAAGCTTAAAAATGTCAAAGCGGTGATTTGCTTCTCTCGATGAGGAATGGACTTGCATTCTCATGTACGTCTTTATTCCATTCTTCACGGATGGTGTGGTTGCTCTTTCCTTTTCTCTTTCGGAATGAGGACACCATCTTTGACCCCGATATCATCCCTTATAGTTTCTACTATTAACAATACCATAGATTTTATCTCATCGGTGTGGAACTTTCGATGTTCATTTGTTTATTAACATTGTGAACGAAAGTCCGATCGAGATTGGTTTTCACGTTACTTTCCCGTGAACCAATTAATTGGGGTCGAGTCACGCTAGCGACTCGGGAAACAAAAAGCGAGAGCATGCCATATGGGTTTTCACCCATATTTCGATTTCTTTCTATCTTTCTACCACCCTAGTGTGGGGGGTTGCCCACATGTTGTATATATGCAAGTTAAAAAAAAAAAAAAAAAAAAAAAAAAACATCTTCGAATAATGGCCGTAGTATTTCCCTTTTATGTTCTCGGTTTGGCATAACTGCAGGTTTTGAATATTGAGGCAATATTCATTTCTAAGTGTGGGGAATTCTCACGAATTTTATCATGTAATTATACCACCCAATTCCCGCTTTTGGCCAAATTTTTTTTGGAGTAAGTGTTTTACACTTACTCAATTGGTTATCGATCCGCCATGTCTAATAAACAAAAGGATTGGCTAATCCGAGAGCAAACGGATCTTGGTAAAGATATCTCAAATCCGTTGACGACTTGCAATTTGCCCAAAATTGTATGGTATTCACTTCACCATATCCTTAAAAGTGAAGAGTTGGCTAGCCCGCAAGTTTATGGCTTGTGGTAAAGGCGATGGAAAAACCATAATTGGTAATCACTCACCAAAGATAATATTGATAATTTATCTAAGAGTTGGCTAGTCCGTAGCAAACGGCTTCGGTAAAGACAAATCAAATCCGTTGGAGGCGGTGGTTTGCTCAAAATCACATAGTTATCGTGTACCATGGTTCTTACTTGAACTGAAACATTTGGCTACCCGAGTAATGGCTTTTGGTAAAGAGATTCAAATCCATTAAGTTTTTCTCAAAAGATTGCTAGGGACTAGCAATAGTTTAGTGGGGATTGATGAGTGTGTAAATACTCATCATTTTGGTTAATTCGAATCAAGAAAACGTTTATAAATGCTCGAAATGCATCAAAATCTGAAAATATTCCAAAATTGCAATTTATATGTTTCGGATGCAAAATGTTCAAAATCGGATGAAAAATGAGCTAAGTTTGCATAATTGGCGTTTCGGTCCCAAAGTTTCAAAGTTGTCGAGACAAGTCCCTAAGCCTTAATTTCAAAGAAAAATCACCAAAGGTCCTTTTAAAATCATAACTTGTCAAAATTAGTCCTTTGGTGAAAAATATCAAAAGTTTTGAGAAATTACAAGTTTGGTCCTTGAGTTTAAAAATTGGCAAAGATGGTCCTTGGAATTTGGAAAATGTCAAGATTGGTCCTTATACTATGGAAACTTGTCAATTTTGGTCCCTTAGAGCAATTTTGCAGATTTGGCGAGTTTGGTCCTCGAATTTCGAGAATTACACAAAGGACCTTGTTATTAAAACTCTTTAAACCTTGGTCCTTGTCAAAACTTAATGTGACTGCCTTTTCCATTGTGACCCCCTGTCAATACAATTTGGACCCTCCTTTTAATATTACCGGTCAAACCTATTTGACTTCCTTTTTCCTCCAACACGAGATACCTTCTTCATCATCACCGCACTGCGAATCACGCTTCTTTTTTCCATCATCACCACTCAACTTTATCACCCAAACACACAAAGCCAAGATGCATTCAATGCCCTTCTAACCTAACACTCAACCTCCCCCCATTGTTAAAACATTTTGGCGCCAAATTTCATCCAATGGCCAAAATCTATTTTAGCAATCAAGGGCCAAGATTATTCTTTGGGATTTGAAGAGGCGAGAGAAGCTCATTGGAGTATAAAAAAAGCAAAGAAGGAAGAAAGATATATAGCACTTAGTTAAATTTTCCATATGTATGTCGCTTTTATAATTATGTTTTAAATTAAGCTTTAAGTTGTTATCTTTTGTATCCATGTCTTTGAAACTCAAGTTATTTCATCAATATAAGTTCAATTCAAGTGTTAATTCAAGGCTTCATTTTAAGTTTCATATTTTTGAGTTCACTGTTGAAATTTTCGGTTTCAAATTCTTATGCAAAGCTCTTATTAGCTTATTTTAGCTCAAACAAGCTTACATAAGTCGCTTATAGCTTTTGTAGCTTGTATTTAAGTTTCAAGCTATTTTGGATTTTGGTCAATGAAAGTCAACTGAGCATGGAAATGGGTATGAAATGGATAATGGGTGAAGCAGAGCTGGATTTGGGTTGATTTAGAAGCAGTTGGGTTGATATAGATAGAGTAGTGGTTCTGGTTTCATTGATTTTCAAGCCATTGTGGCTAAGGACCCTTTTGTAAGTGATTTTCAAAGTTTCATGGCATGATCTTTATTTGTAGTTATAAATAGTTCAAGTCTGTTTATTAAGTGGTGTTTAAGTTAATTAAACTCAGTTTGATAATTAATATTATCTAGTTTAGTATTTGGCTCGATTTTGATTGCATATTCATCATAAAGTGGTGTTTGGATCAAAACAGTTCTTTGTTATAAAGGGTTATTCGATGGTTAAGTTTTATTGTTTCAAGCTTGTAAGTGTTGGTCAATCCATTTCAAATCCTATTTTTGAGACAAACATTCATAAAGTCAAAATTACTTCATAAGCGATCTAATATGCATAATCATGAAATCGGTGAGCTTTGCATTTAGGTGTAGAATCTGTTAGGGTAGCTTATTTGGGTCTTATCACATCCACTTTTAGCTTAATCACCACACATTTGATCTTAAATCTCATTAAAGTCAAAGTACTAAACTGTTTTCAAAAGTCAAAATGGTGTCAAATCGGGTTTTGCAGATCTTGCAGATAATCGCATGATCTTTATTTCAGCTTGTTATGGTCTCATACTTGGCTCATTTGCAGTTTGCTAGGTGGTCTTGAGTTCCACATATCTGTTTTGTACTCAAGCTCTTCTGATAAGCTTGTGAATAAGCTCAAACTTAGGTCCTCACTCAGCTGTTGAATAAAAAAATTAAGTTGGCATCTTATCTTGTTAAACTGCTTATTTGAGGTTAGGAGTAGCTAAATTTAGTTGATAATAGTTAATTTCAGTATAATCTAGCTTAAGTAGAAGTTTGGTGGCTTATTTTTCTGTTTAGCTTATTTCAAAGTGCTTATTTCATAATTGTTTACACTACAGCTCTTATTTCTTCCACATAAGCCTCATATTTCTTATTTTTCATAGATTTAGATTAATATTTTAGAATTTTCCTGAGTTTTTCATAATTTTTGGTCACTGTTTGCTATTTTTCTCTATTTAAAATAGTTTTTAGTCACTTTTAAATAGCTTTTATTGCAAATAATTAAGAAAAAGTTTTAAAAAATAATTTTTCAATTTTCCCAGTTTAAGAAAAATATAAAAAGCATAAAAGATTTTTCCTTATTTTTCCCCTTTTATTTGGAATTTTCACAATATAAATTAGATTTAAATAGTTTTAAATTAGTAGAAAATAGAAAATAATCGAAAATTACAAAAATAGTTTTGAAAATTCTCTTTTGTTATTTTAGATTTTTCCAAGTCATAATTTTATTTTTCTATATTTATTTCATATTTTCTTGTATTTTAGGTTATTATTAAATAGTTAAAAATAGTTTTTAATTAATAATAATTAGAATAATAGTTATAAAAATAATTTTCTTTTCTAAAATTTTATTTTATCATTAGGATTGTAAAATATCATTTTCATATTTTAGGATTTATATTGTGTAAGTTTCACATTTTCATTTCAGACGTTACGTAGTTTTAATTCAATTTTATAAAAGCATAAAAACAAAAACATCATTTTGCAAATAGTGATAAGCGTTTATTTAATATTTTTATATTTTAATTTCCTTTAATTTGCATTTAAGCCGTTGTAATTTATAGACTTTTACGTAGTTATAATAATCACAAATCCTTTTTACGCTCAAATCTCTCGATCACTATCCGTTTGGTGATTCATTGCATAGCTTCATTGGGACATAACGACAGGAAACCCTATACTCCCATATCTTCATTGCATTCGTGTTTAAACCGTTTTAAGTTTCTTACGGTCGGCCATTCACAAGTGGCCGGCTGCGCGTGAAAACTTGACGGTTTAGCACGAATCGATGACGCTCGCCGCAAGACTAACGTGGCCAAGACGAAACCCTAATGACGGCGACACGACGGCGTCACAAAACATAAGGTGACGCCGTCGCATATGTAATCTTATATATAGAATCCGAATTTTTCAAGATTGGGTGTAGTCTTTTTGAGTAAAACCTAAAACCGAACCAAGGTCGTCTTCAGACAGATTTTAGGTTCCAAACCCTATCTTACACCAAGATAAGTGTTTTACTTCATTAATACAATTATGTCTTTGATTATTTGTGTGTATGCTTGCATGTTCTCCATGTCAAGCTAATTTATTTGTGTGTTTGCTTAGGAATATGAAACTTGATTATTGAATATTGATTGGTTGTCTCTTATCTTAGTTGATTAATGATCTAGTAATGCGATAGGTCATTCGTTGTGTACTTAATGCTTGATTAAATCTTTGTGAACCTTAGAATATGACTCCTTGAGTAGTTGTAAGCTAAACCATCCAAAGAGTGCCTTAGAGTAAGAGTTTATTATCCCTAGTGGGTTTTGACCCTTTGGTAAGTTCAAAGAGTTAGGGAACATATGCATACCCTACGACTTTAGACACACAACGCAACTAGGAATAAGGACGTGACAATTCAACCACCAATAGGAGATAATTAAGGAGTAGTAAAACCTAAGTAAACACATCTTTAAACTATCATACGAGCACACTATAATTAGACATAGACTACATACACCTTAGATTAGATAATTAGATAAGTAGAGTAATCGGTAGCAATACCAACCCCCAAATCCAAACCCCGAGATTCGTACCTTTCCAATTTCTAAGAAACATAAAAAAGATAAAAAAAATAATCTTCCTCAACCCCAACCTTAGCGTAGTAACTTCTTACTAGCATTCCTATTCCCCTAGAGAACGATATCAATACCCGTGGCTTACCCTAATTACTACACTACAACGATTAGGTTCACTGCCTAGGGTGTTATAAAACTTGCTCGAAGAAAAGGAAGTTACCTTGACCCCGAACGACGCGTGTAGCGTTATCAGGTTATTTTAATAACTGCATTAATTGTATTTATTGACCAATTAATTAATTGACTACATTAAATATCTTAACTACATTAATAACATTAAAGTGGTGTTTTGTCTTTTTAATATGTGTGCATTAAAGTGGTGTACATTATGTTTCTTGTCTTGTAAGTCTGAAAATTAAGAGTGAATATGTGCATTAAAGTGGTGTACATTATGCTTCTTGTCTTGTACGTCTTAAAATTAAGAGTGAGGTGCTTTCGTGCATTATATATAGTATAGATAATGAAGATACGTGGAATTATGGGTGTGTTTGTTAAAGTAGCACTGAGCAGTAGAGATATGCAGTAGCTACAACTCACCGTTTTTAAATAAGCATTGAAAATTAGCTTTTTAAAAAATTGGCAAAACTCACCGCTTTTTTGCCAAACCAACATTAAAATTCAAAATGCTCATTTCTTACCACTCACTGTCTCAAAAAGTTCCACACCGCTCAACACCAAACATACCTTATATAGATAATGAAGCGTGTAAAACGACCCCGTTCTTGCGGTCTATTACTCTATTTGAATAAAAAATTATTTTTGTTTTGCCCAAACATAAGCCCAAAATCAACAAAAATTTAAAAAACATACATCAAGCTATGTAACGATTTACGAAAACTGCCTTGAACTTTTTGCTATTAATGATTTTTTTACATAGCAAATTTTATTTATCAAATATTTAACAGATATATAACGATTCTTTTAAAAAATATATATACCGCTAGAATGGCCTTTAAACAATGAACAAAACAAGGCCGATATTGATATACTTTTGCCGTACGTACGATTTTATAAAAATTGTCGACTGTTACAATTCTACAAAATTTTGAATTATAAATATGTAACTATTTTTATTATAAATATAGCTACTAATAAAACGAGGCCAATATTCATATATTTTTGACACACGTCACGAACTTATTAAAAATGTTGAGGTTTATTATATATTTATTGAAAAATATATTAGCCATTTATTTAGTAAGATATATATAGAAAACGAGCACAAAATTGATATACTTTCAACTAATGAGAAAAACCCGTCGTAATGCACAAATGCAACTTTTCTTTTATTATATAATCTAACACAAATTTCATGCTAGAGATATGGACACCTAACAAATGTGCTAAGGTGGTCATTATATTATGAATGTTGATAGGGTATAAAATAGATACGATCACTACTTTTGAATCTTCCATTACTATTATACCAACAAACACATTCGACATTTTTACTATTTAACTTCATTTTGATCGATTTTTACTTCCGGTTCAATGTATATAAACAAACCTTTGCACATATTTTAATGTGTCCCCGACGCAACGATGTGGACAACATGCTTATATTGCAACCACGAACAAGCATTGTATACTTGTATGTTTACGACCTTAGTTTATATTTGAGGTGCGTTTTTATTTTATTTTACTTTGCAATATTTAGTAATTTGCCAAATAACATATGTTTCTATATTTGTCGCAAATCGTAATATGTCATGTACAAATTAAGACTTGTGTAATGCGGTGGTGATTAACTCCGTCAATACTACATCATCCCGACTCACATTGTAGTGGTTACCACTTACCACATTCTTTTCATTTATCTATATCTCACTTAAACACACACATATATAACTCACTTAATACATAACATATTCGATTGTGAGACGACACCAAATTATAGATAGAGGACTTTGACCCATGACCCATTCAACCTAAACCCGTTTTAAAATCCAACCCGATTGACCTACCCCTCTTGCTACTTTGAATCATAACTTCATAAACCGAATACCCAAACTGTAACTTCAAATTAATTAAACAAAAACCATCAATATAGATCATTTTGCTAACGTTATACATAGAATATTGATCAACCCATACAATAATCAGTAAAGTCCAATTAATCCATCCAAAGCTTTCCAATCCGGTGAAGATATGTCGATGTAGGTGGCATGATCCGAGATCTTTGGATCTTTTCGGCTACTCCATGAGCAAAGCGGCATTGAGCCCGTCGAGAACAAAATTTGTTGTTTCCCAACTTGTTGCAAATCCTTGATTTCCAACAGCCCTACGAAGGAAACAAACTACTCAACACATATAAAAGAAAAAACATAGACCATATTATGTTTGTTTGATTAAATTTTGAAAGCCCATTATTCTTTCCATTGCAATCCGTTACCTTCATTTCATTTATTGGCAACTTAATAAAACTTATATATAATGTTCTACCGTAACAAATATAACCCAAACCCGATAACCCGAATCACCCGACACAATATAACCCAAACCCGATAACCCGATTTCTTATAAGGTTTGGTTGTGGGTTATTTTTTTCATATCCAAACCCGAAGAGCAACCCGACTCGATAACCCGACCCGAAAATAAACGAAATAACAAAGAAACATACTAAGGAGTTTTTTAGAAATACAAACTATTTAAATCTAAACAGAAATAAAAAAAATTTAGAAATACATAAGCGAATATTTACCTCCAAAATACCAAACCTGAGAATCATCTCTCTTCTCTGCCTTGTGACTTCCTGCTGTGGAACCCATCGGTTGTGGAGATATTGTTGGTAGTTTTGTGCTTGTGGTGGTATGACGTGTTGTTGTTGTTGAAGGAAATGTGGTGGTGGTTGCAGTGGTGGTTGATGCGGTGGTTGCTTGTGGTGTTGATGGTAAACGAAAGCGCATAGAGGAGGGTTTTGGTGCTGCATTGTTAAAGTGATGAAGGAGAAAATATTCTTGGCACAAGTGTGTATTTTTGGTATGTGCTTTCTTTGGAGTATGTCTCTATATAGGAGTATTGAGGGTTGGGGTGGGGTGGGGTGAGATAGGTGGGATGTGTTGGTGGAGGGTTTTGTCCTTATACCGTCATGCGACCATATACGCCTGCAACCATATACACTTCAAAACAGTACTATGCGCGAAGAAGAATGATAAAGCAAAATATGCTCTGTTTTTATGTCGGGTCTTAATGTTTTGACTTTTTTGAAAATTTCCTTAGTATCACTCTTCTACTAAGCCCAATACTTTGTTGGCCCGTCTTAACTTAACATGAAAGTCTAAGAAAAGAAAACGCTAGAAATTAAATGTATCATAATAAAAATGACTTTCCAAAATCATTCAAAATTGGAAATATGTAGTTACCCACTATGTAACACCCCGCCTCACTCGGACCACAATATTTTCCGCTTTGCCGCAGTGCTCACGGCTTTGTTTTTGTGGCCTCGTTTGAAGACTTCCCGCAGTCACCCAAGCCAAGATTACTCTCACACGAGCACGCTTAACCGCCAGCCCTAAGAACTCCACCCGCAGAGACCACAAAACGCGTTGTGTAAGGCGAATGATATCTTATGAGCCCAACACCTCTCCGTGCCACACCCGATATAGGATTTGCCTAGGGTGTTACAATCACCCCCCAGGGACTCATCGTCCTCGATGAGGTTCGCCCACCATCCCGAACGGCCAAGGAGTGGCTCGATACCACCGTAACACCCCGCCTTTTTGACCATAAACACGTTGTGTCATTATAAAGCGAATGTTATCTTATGAGCCCATCATCTCCGTGCCACAACCGATGTAGGATTTGCCTAGTGGTGTTACAAATTGTAACACCCCACCTTTTTACCACAAAACGCGTTGTGTCATTATAAGGCGAATGTTATCTTATGAGCCCAAGATCTCTCCGAGCCACGCCCGATGTGGGATTTGCCTGGGGTGTTACTGATCACCCCTGTGGACTCATCGTCCTCGATGAGGTTTGCCCACCATCCCGAATGGCTCGAGAGTGGCTCGATACCACTTGTAACATCCATACCTACTGCACCACAATATTGTCCGCTTTGCTCGAGCTCACGGCTTTGTTTTGTGGCCTCATTTGAAGACTTCCGGCAGTCACCCAAGCCAAGATTACTCTCACATAAGCACGCTTAAGCGCCGGTTCCTAAGAACTCCACCGCGAGAGACCACAAAACGCGTTGTGTCATTATAAGGCGAATGTTATCTTATGAGCAAAGCATCTCTCCATGCTACAGCCGATGTAGGATTTGCCCAAGGTGTTACACACTAAACATGATGAAATAAAAAAATAGTATAACAATTGAAATGAACAAACTCAAAAATACGCTAGTGTCAAACAAACTTTTACTTGTTTCATTTATTATTTACTTGTACAGACAAAAATCAAACCTGAGAATCATCTCTCTTCTCTGCCTTGTGACTTCCTGCTGTAGAACCCATCGGTTGTGGAGATATTGTTGGTAGTTTTGTGCTTGTGGTGGTATGACGTGTTGTTGAAGGAAATGTGGTGGTGGTTGCTGTGGTGGTTGCAGTGGTGGTTGCTGTGGTGGTTGCTGCGGTGGTTGTTGGTGGTGTTGATGGTAAACGAAAGCGCATAGAGGAGGGTTTGGTGCTGCATTGTTAAAGTGATGAAGGAGAAAATATTCTTGACACAGTGTGTTTTTTGGTATGTGCTTTCTTTGGAGTATGTCTCATATAGGAGTATTGAGGGTTGGGGTGGGGTGGGGTGAGATAGGTGGGATGTGTTGGTGGAGGGTTTTGTCCTTATACTGCTGCGACCATATACGCTCTGCAACCATATACACTTCAAAATAGTACTATGTGCAGAAGAAGAATGATAAAGCAAAATATGCTCTGTTTTTATGTCGGGTCTTAATGTTTTGACTTTTTTTAAAATTTCCTTAGTATCACTCTTCTACTAAGCCCAATACTTTGTTGGCCCGTCTTAACTTAACATGAAAGTCTAAGAAAAGAAAACGCTAGAAATTAAATGTATCATAATAAAAACGACGTTCCAAATCTATCAAAATTGGAAATATGTAGTTACCCACTATGTAACACCCCGCCTACTCGGACCACAATATTGTCCGCGGTTCCGCAGCTCAAGGCTTTGTTTTGTGGCCTCGTTTGAAGACTTCCGGCATGTCAACCAAGCCAAGATTACCTCACATGAGCACGCTTAACTTCCAGTTCCTAAGAACTCCACCCGCATGACCACAAAACGCGCGTTGTGTCATTGTGGCGAATGTTATCTTATGAGCCCAAGATCTCTCCGTGCCACGGCCGATGTAGGATTTGCCTAGGTGTTACAATCACCCCACAGGGACTCATCGTCTCGATGAGGTTTGCCCCACCATCCCGAACGGCCGAGTGGCTCGATACCACTATAACACCACGCCTTTTGACCACAAAACGCGTTGTGTCATTATAAAGCGAATGTTATCTTATGAGGCCAACATCTCCGAGCCACGGCCGATGTAGGATTTGCCTAGGGTGTTACAGTTTGTAACACCCGCCTTTTGACCACAAAGCGCGTTGTGTCCTTATAAAGCGAATGTTATCTTATGAGCCCAAAGATCTCTCCGTGCCACGACCGATGTGGGATTTGCCTAGGGTGTTACTGATCACCCACCAAGGACTCATCGTCCTCGATGAGGTTTGCCCCACCATCCCGAACGGCTCAGAGTGGCTCGATACCACTTGTAACATCCATACCTACTGAGACCACAATATTGTCCGCTTTGCCGCGTGCTCACGGCTTTGTTTTCGTGGCCTCATTTGAAGACTTCTGTAGGTCACCCAAGCCAAGATTACTCTCACATGAGCACGCTTAACTATGAGTTCCTAAGAACTCCACCCGCGAGAGAACCACAAAACGCGTTGTGTCTTTGTAAGGCGAATGTTATCTTATGAGCCCAACATCTCTCCAGGCCACAGGTGATGTAGGATTTGCCTAGGGTGTTACACACTATACGTGATGAAATAAAAAAATAGTATAACAATTGAAATGAACAAACTCAAAAATACGCTAGTGTCAAACAAACTTTTACTTGTTTCATTTATTATTTACTTGTACAGACAAAAATCAAACCTGAGAATCATCTCTCTTATCTGCCTTGTGACTTCCTGCGGTAGAACCCATCGGTTGTGGAGATATTGTTGGCAGTTTTGTGCTTGTGGTGGTATGACGTGTTGTTGTTGTTGTTGTTGTTGTTGTTTGTTTTTGTTGTTGTTGTTGAAGGAAATGTGGTGGTGGTTGCTGTGGTGGTTGCAGTGGTGGTTGCTGTGGTGGTTGCTGTGGTGTTGATGGTAAACGAAAGCGCATAGAGGAGGGTTTTGGTGCTGCATTGTTAAAGTGATGAAGGAGAAATTATTTTTGACACAAGTGTGTTTTTTTAGAATGTGCTTTCTTTGGAGTATGTCTCTATATAGGAGTATTGATAGTTGGGGTGGGGTGGGGTGAGATAGGTGGGATGTGTTGGTGGAGGGTGTTGTCCTTATACTATCGCGACCATATACGCCTGCAACCATATACACTTCAAAACAAGACTATGTATGCGAGAAGAAGAATGATAAAGCAAAATAAGCTGCTTTTATATCGGGTCTTAATGTTTTGACTTTTTGAAAATTTCCTTAGTATCACTCTTCTACTAAGCCCAATACTTTGTTGGCCTGCCTTAACTTAACATGAAAGTCTAAGAAAAGAAAACGCTAGAAATTAAATGTATCATAATAAAATAACTTTCCAAAATCTATCAAAATTGGAAATATGTAGTTACCACTATGTAACACCCCGCCAACTCGACCACAATATTGTCCGCTTTGCCCCAGCTCGCGGCTTTGTTTTTGTGGCCTCATTTGAAGACTTCCGCAGTCACCCAAGCCAAGATTACTCTTACATGAGCACGCTAACCGCCAGTTCCTTAGAACTCCACCGCAGAGACCCCAAAACGCGTTGTGTCATTATAAAGGCGAATGTTATCTTATGAGCCCAAAGATCTCTCCGTGCCACACCGATATAGGATTTGCCTAGGTGTTACAATCACCCCCTTAGGGACTCATCGTCCTCGATGGTTTGCCCCACCATCCCGAACGGCTCAGAGTGGCTCGATACCACCGTAACACTCCGTCTTTTTGACCACAAAACGTGTTGTGTCATTATAAGGCGAATGTTATCTTATGAGCCCAAGATCTCTCCGAGCCACAAATGATGTAGGATTTGGTTAGGGTGTTACAATTATAACACCCCGCTTTTTGACCACAAAACGCGTTGTGTCATTATAAGGCGAATGTCATCTTATGTGCCCAAGATCTCTCCGTGCCACGGCCGATGTAGGATTTACTGGGGTGTTACTGCCACCCCTTGTGGACTCATCGCCCTCGATGAGGTTTGCCCACCATCCCGAACGGCTCGGAGTGGCTCGATACCACTTGTAACATCCATACCTACTGCACCACAATATTGTCCGCTTTGCGCCTGTGCTCACGGCTTTGTTTTTGTAGCCTCATTTGAAGACTCCCTATAGTCACCCAAGGCAAGACTACTCTTACACGACACGCTTAATCGCGGCTTTAAGAACTCCACCAAAGACACCATAAAACGCGTTGTGTCATTGTAAGGCGAATGTTATCTTATGAGCCCAGCATCTCTCCAGGCCACATCCGATGTAGGATTTGCCTAGGGTGTTACACACTATACGTGATGAAATAAAAAAATAGTATAACAATTGAAATAAAGGAGATATTGTTGGTAGTTTTGTGCTTGTGGTGGTATGACGTGTTGTTGTTGTTGTTGTTTTTGTTTTTGTTGTTGTTGTTGAAGGAAATGTGGTGGTGGTTGCTGTGGTGGTTACAGTGGTGGTTGCTGCGGTGGTTGTTGGTTGCGTTGATGGTAAACGAAAGCGCATAGAGGAGGGTTTTGGTGCTGCATTGATAAAGTGATGAAGGAGAAAATATTCTTGACACAAGTGTGTTTTTTTGGTATGTGCTTTCTTTTGAGTATGTCTCTATATAGGAGTATTGAGGGTTGGGGTGGGGTGAGATAGGTGGGATGTGTTGGTGGAGGGTTTTGTCCTTATACTGCTGCGACTCTGTTTTTATGTCGGGTCTTAATGTTTTGACTTTTTTTGAAAATTTCCTTGGTATCACTCTTCTACTAAGCCCAATACTTTGTTGGCCCGTCTTAACTTAACATGAAAGTCTAAGAAAAGAAAACGCTAGAAATTAAATGTATCATAATAAAAATGACTTTCCAAAATCTATCAAAATTGGAAGGGTTATGGTACAGAAAAGTTATTAAAGTTTACAAAAAATTTGTCCTAAGGTAATATAGTTTCATTTTGTTCAGTTAGGTTACTAAACTTTGGTATGCATACACTTCAAAATTCAGTGTTAGTCCGAGTAACTTGATGTATATTTTTTGATAAGTTCAAGAACCTAAGTGAACAAAATTCAAAGTTCAATAACCTCGAACATTCACTTTTATAAGTTCGGCCACTGAGTGAACAAAGTTTCAAAGTTCAAGAACTGGATGAACAAAATGAAACTATATTACCTTAGGACAAATTTTTTGTAACATTGTAAGGCGAATGTTATCTTATGAGCCCGACATCTCTCCAGGCCACAGCCGATGTAGGATTTTCCTAGGGTGTTACAATCTCCCCCAATTAGGGACTCATCGCCCTCGATGAGGTTTGCCCCAGCATCCCGAACGGCTCAGGAGTGGCTCTGATACCGCTGCAACACCCCGTCTTTTTTTACCACAAAACGCGTTGTGTCATTATAAGGCGAATGTAGTTACCCACTATGTAACACCCCGCCTACTCAGACCACAATATTGTCCGCTTTGCAGTGAGGCTCACGGCTTTGTTTTTGTGGCCTCATTTGAAGACTTCTGGCAGTCAACCAAGCCAAGATTACTCTTACACGAGCACGCTTAATCGCCGGTTCCTAAGAACTCCACCCGCAGTAAACCACAAAAGCGCGTTGTGTCATTGTAAGGCGAATGTTATCTTGTGAGCCCAAAGATCTCCGAGCCACAACCGATGTTGGATTTTTCTAGGGTGTTACAATCACCCCATTAGGGACTCATCGTCCTCGATGAGGTTTGCCCAGATCCCGAACCGCTCAGGAGTGGCTCGATACCACCGTAACACCCCTCTTTTTACCACAAACGCGTTGTGTCATTATAAGGCGAATGTTATCTTATAAGCCCAAGATCTCTCCGTGCCACGGCCGATGTACGATTTGCCTAGGGTGTTAGAGTCGAACACCTCGCCTTTTGGCGACAAAGCAGCGTTGTGTCATTATAAAGCTTAATGTTATCTTATGAGCCCAAGATCTCTCGAGCCACGGTACCGATGTGGGATTTGCCTGTGGTGTTCTGGTCACCCCCGCAGGGACTCATCGCCCTCGATGAGGTTTGCCCCACCATCCGTAACGGCTCGGAGTGGCTCGATACCACTTGTAACATCCATACCTACTCGCACCACAATATTGTCCGCTGGCCGCGTGCTCGCGGCTTTGTTTTGTGGCCTCATTTGAAGATTTCCGGTGGTCACCCTGCCGTTACTACTATCACACGAGCACGCTTAGCGCGGTTCCTAAGAACTCCACCTCAGAGACACCACAAAGCGTGTTGTGTCATTGTAAAGCGAATGTTATCTTATGAGCCCATCATCTCTCTCAGGCCGCGTACCGATGTAGGATTTGCCTAGGGTGTTACACACTATACGTGATGAAATAAAAAAAATAGTATAACAATTGAAATGAACAAACTCAAAAATACGCTAGTGTCAAATAAACTTTTACTTGTTTCATTTAGTATTTACTTGTACAGACAAAAATCAAACCTGAGAATCATCTCTCTTCTCTGCCTTGTGACTTCCTGTGGTAGAACCCATCGGTTGTGGAGATATTGTTGGTAGTTTTGTGCTCGTGGTGGTATGGCGTTGTTGTTGTTGTTGTTGTTGTTGTTGTTGTTGTTGTTGTTGTTGTTGTTGTTGTTGTTGTTTTGTTGTTGTTGTTGAAGGAAATGTGGTGGTGGTTGCTGCGGTGGTTGTTGGTGGTGTTGATGGTAAACAAAAGCGCATAGAGGAGGGTTTTGTTGCTGCATTATTAAAGTGATGAAGGAGAAAATATTCTTGACACAAGTGTGTTTTTTTGGTATGTGCTTTCTTTGGAGTATGTCTCTATATAGGAGTATTGAGGGTTGGGGTGGGGTGGGGTGAGATAGGTGGGATGTGTTGGAGGAGGGTTTTGTCCTTATACTGCTGCGACCATATACGCTCTGCAACCATATACACTTCAAAACAATACTATGTGCAGAAGAAGAATAATAAAGCAAAATATGCTCTGTTTTTATGTCGGGTCTTAATGTTTTGACTTTTTTTAAAAATTTCTTTGGTATCACTCTTCTACTAAGCCCAACACTTTGTTGGCTCGTCTTGACTTAACATGAAAGTCTAAGAAAAGAAAACGCTAGAAATTAAATGTATCATAATAAAAATGACTTTCCAAAATCTATCAAAATTGAAATATGTAGTTACCCACTATGTAACACCGCCTACTCGGACCACAATATTGTCGCTTTGCCGCAGTGCTCACGACTTTATTTTGTGGCCTCATTTGAAGACTTTCGTGCAGTCACCCAAGCCACGATTACTACTCACATGAGCACGCTTAGCGCCACTTCCTAAGAACTCCACCGTAGTAGACCACAAAGCGCGTTGTGTCATTGTTATCTTATGAGCCCAAAGATCTCCGTGCCATAGCCGATGTAGGATTTGCTAGGTGTTACAATCGCCCCACCAGGGACTCATCGTCCTTGATGAGGTTTGCCCCACCATCCCGAGCGGCTCGGTGTGGCTCGACGACACTATAACACCCGCCTTTTTGACCACAAAGCGCGTTGTGTAATTATAAGGCGAATGTTATCTTATGAGCCCGGCATCTCTCAGTGCCACGGTAGATATAGGATTTGCCTAGGGTGTTACGGTGTAACACCCCGCCTTTTTGACCACAAAACGCGTTGTGTCATTATAAGGCTAATAGTATCTTATGAGCCCAACATCTCTCCGGGCCACGGCCGATGTGGGATTGCCTTGGGTGTTACAACCCCCCTTGGGGACTCATCGTCTCGATGAGGTTTGCCCACCATCGAGCGGCACGGGGTGGCTCGATACCACTTGTAACATCCATACCTACTCGGACCACAATATTGTCCGCTTTGCCAGCAGCTCACGGCTTTGTTTTGTGGCCTCATTTGAAGGCGATCCTGCGGTCACCCAAGCCGATTACCTCACATGAAAGCACGCTTAGCGCCAGTTCTAAGAACTCCACCCGCAGACACCACAAAACGCGTTGTGTCATTGTAAGGCGAATGTTATCTTATGAGCCCAAGCGTCTCGAGGCACACGACCGATGTAGGATTTGCCTAGGGTGTTACACACTATCACGCGATGAAATAAAAAATAGTATAACAATTGAAATGAACAAACTCAAAATACGCTAGTGTTAAACAAACTTTACTTGTTTAATTTATTATTTACTTGTA
>CM040244.1:283657209-283675880 GCA_022545495.1 Chrysanthemum lavandulifolium
CACGAGCATTCTACAAGTCATCCAAGCAAGGGTTCTTGATTGATTTGTTCCTCCATAAGATTTCTGTAGCGAAGATCTTGTATTTGATATTTCACATATTTGTTGTGTAATAGCCGTATTGGTTTGGTCCACCGTGTTACGGACTCGGTATTTAGCTTTGTACCGGAAAAAGGTGTAAGCAACGTTGTGAAGGCTTCTCCGCCAAGTTGAAGGAGTTTGTTGACATAGTGCTTGAACTCTCGAGTAGGTGACTCGGGGAGTGGAGTAGGGCAAGGAAGGTGTCCTTGTAGCCGAACCACTATAAATCGGTTGTGTCATTTCTATCCCTTTGCTTTACTTTATTTACTTGCTTTATCACTAGATCTATACTTTCTCTACATCCATACGATCTCACATATTATCGAATCTAAAGTTTTTGAAACTAACCTAAAATCGGCAAAACTATTCAACCCCCATTCTAGTTTTCCATAATTGGCATCAAGAGCTAAGTTTATAAAAGTTTTAAAGTAAACCGTATTTTAAAACTTTTCGATCACTATGGGTTCGAAAATTACAAGGAAGGGCAATCTATGCAACGACCACCACTACTTGAAACTAATGGTTTTATATATTGGAAAATAGATTCGAAACATATGTGAAGTCTAAAGATATTGATCTTTGGTACATTATTGTTGAAGGCGATTTTGAGGCTACCTCAAAAGATGATAAAGGAAATTTAGTTAACATACCTCATGATAAACTAAATGATGAAATGAAGAAAAAGCTTTCTAAAATAGTGAAGCTAAAAAGGTTTTGTATAATGCTTTACCCAAGAAGGAATTCGAAAGAATTTCTATGCTTAAAACCTCTAAAGAAAATTGGAATTCTTTAGTTGTAACTCATCAAGGTAATTGTTGGATCGATAAACTTTAATCAAACTAACTTTAACTAGCTTGTTAAGGTTTAATAACCTCAGATAAATCCTAAGTTATTAACAAAGAAACACTGAGCAATCTTTATCAAGTACGCGGAATTTACTTAACAAAGCTAAGAAGAATAACTTTTATTATAAACTCTAAATCTGCTTATTATGCAGATACTCTAAACAACTCTAAGATTATCGAACTTCTCTCTAATATACTAAATAACCTGTGAATTCGTAAACTCTAAAACTCATAAACTCGTTCTCTAAATCGTATCTCTAATGCCAATCTAGGAGTCCTTTTATAGGCTCAAGGATATCCTAGTCGGTTTACAATTTGTATTCTTGTATGACAAGTAATCTAAACATAGAATACAATACTTTCCATAAATGAATATAACAGTTCTTTGTTCTTGCAAGTACTTTGACTTCATAGTGCAAGACTTTGACTTTGTCTTTAGCAAGACTTTGACTCTTTGACTTCTTCCAAGATTTCTTGCGGTTACTGAGACTTTCATATCTTGAGACTTTCATATCTTGAGACTTTCATATCCCAACAATCCTCCCTAACTTGAATTCTACTTGCTTGACTTCAAGTTCCCTTTTATGAATATATCTTTAACAACTTCATCTTTAAGGACGATTGTTTCTTAGTCTTTGTATTGTATCTCTACGATGTCGTGCTTGTCAAAGTATCTTCTAAATTATTCTTTCACAAGACATCCAAAGAACTCCATCTTTTCAAAGAACACAACAACATATGACAATTTGTACATTAATTCGGTTTAAAGTTGCATACTATTCTCATCACTTCCGGTGTGTTAACTCCGTGAGAGGTGAATCATTGAAAACTTAATGGATTTAGATCTCTTTACCAAAGCCATTATCTCCGGAGTAGCCAAATGTTTTGGTGTGTAAGACCATGGTACATTGATAACCATATCATTTTAGCAAATCATCAACTATCAACAGATTTGTTTTGTCTTTACCAAAAGTCGTACCTTACGGACTAGTTAGTTCTTCTATCTAATGGTGAACTAATTACCATATAATGGTTTTTCCACGACCTTTACCACAATCCATTTTCTTGTGGGCTAGCCAACTCTTCACATTACCGATATGGTGAGTTGATTACCATCCAACTTATTAGCAAGTTGTCAACTAAAAACGGATTTGATATATCTTTACGAGCCGTTTGCTCATGGATTAGTCAATCCTTTTGTAACCATGGTGGATTGATAACCTATTGATGTTATCATCACAAAACCATTTATTCAACCTTTATTTCAAAATATTTATTAATTAACAAAAGGTTTCTTCTAAAATTCATTTAATCGGTTTATTTCGCAAACGATGCTTTGATGAAAGTCTTGTCGATCAACGATACTTTGAATAAAAGTCTCGATATATCAAAAAGTATTTATTCAAATAAAATTCATACCGCTTATTGATCATCCTCGGCAATAGTAGTCCATTGATAAATAAGTTGATAACCATGCAAGCGGTTTCATTATCCTCTTCTACTTCCAATCCATGCTCTAGCATTCTTCTCATGAGCTCAACGGTGAGAGGTATCTTCTTTCAGTAAACATGTGTATCATAGTTCCATTTTCCACTCTAAAACATGAACCCGGACTCTTCAAAGAATCTCCAACAAACAATTTCCCGGCTTTCTTGATTCTTCCAAACATCATCGGTGCTCTCTTCTTGATTCCCATGCGTTATGAGATCACCATGTAAAACTAAACCAATCCCTTCTAATGGATTTTGTTCAAAGTAGCGTTCACCACATGATATAAATAGAATAGGTCTACTCTATCTATAATGTGCAATAAGTCCCATAGCCTTTTGAAAACTTTGAAGCTTTCATCTTCTTTATGAAAAATCATGTAATCTCCATCCTTGGATTTCACAACTTCAAAACACTAATCTTTGATCTGTTCATCTTCATGTCATTATCTTCTTTTGAATAATCAAAATCTACTACTACGAGATAATTCCTTAATTCATCACTAGTCTCGATCTTAATTTAACTTTCTCTTTCTTTGAGAACCGAACATCTGTAACATCGGTTTTCCTTTTCTTTTAAACTCTTCTTTCTTTCGACCTTGATCCGGTAGCTTCTTCTCTAAAATCTTTGATGCTGCAACATCCTTCTTATAATCCTCCTAGTAGCATCATACAATCTTTTCATCTCAAAATAATTAAATTTACGCAATCCTTTATACCCTTGACTTTTAAGATAAGCCATCATAGCATTTACGTCTTTAGCTTTATTAAGTCTTCTTGGCATAAATCTAACAGAACATGTGATTGTAATGGTTCAATGACTTGACATCTAATTCATCTTGTACCTTTTGAGTCGCTTCTATTCGAGCTTCTTGAGCTTCTGATCTTCTCTATCTTTAGCATTTAACTCTTCTTGAACTTTTCTAGCAATGACTTCATTCCTAGCAACTTCAATTGCTCTAAGTTCTACTAAAGTTAACTTTTTCTTCTTAGTTTCAACAGAACACCCTTTCCTTTATCCTTAGGATCAATTGCGTGTTGAGAAGTTCTTTGTTGTTCTTCTTCTTGTACATCTCGAATAGTAACTCCTCCTCTTGGTTGTGATAAATCTCCTAAAATTGTAGCAATGAACTCATCATCACTTGCGTAATGAATAGGTTTGAGAATAGCTTCCTCCTCTTGGAAAACAGTTGAGGACCAACAACTTCTTCATATACAGTTGTTGAAGGACCACTTCCTCATCAAAATCTAATACTCTTGGAGTAATACCTCTTGTCCGAAAGTACTTTGAAAACCAAGACTTTGTTGATCAAGACCTTGATCATCACCAAGATTTTGAACTTGAACTTGCTCATCGAGATCTTGAATGATCTTTTCTTGGACTTTTAGAACTTTCGTGTTCATTCTCTTTAACCATGTCTTCTTTCAATTTCTGTTCTTCTAAATTCCTCCCAAGTTGATGTAAGATGGTTTATGAACCTTTTGTGTTTACTTGGTCGAGATCGCCTTTTGCTTGATGAGTGTCTAAATACTCATCATTTTGTACTATATAGATCGCAAAATCATCGAAAACACTCGAAACACATCAAAATGATCAAAATATCACAAATCGGTGTTTTATGAGTTTTAAATACAAAATATCAAAATCGGATGAAAAACATATCAAATTTGCAAAATTGCGTTTCACCCCCAAGTTTCTAAAATTGTCAAAAATAGTCCCTGAGTCATAATTTCAAAAGTAAAGTCACCAAAGGTCCTTTTAAAATCAAAAGTTGTCAAATTTAGTCCTTTGGTGAAAAATATGAAAAGTTTGAGAAAATTACAAAAATGGTCCTCCAAGTTTGAAAATTGGCAGAATTGGTCCCTGGAAAATCTGAAAATGGCAACTTTGGTCCTTGCATTATTAAACTTTGTCATTTTTAGTCCTTTGAGCAACTTTACAGAATTGGCAGGAATGGTCCTTGAGTTTTCAGAAATTACACATTAGTCCTTGTCATTTTAAGCCCTTTAATACTCATTTTGAACCCCTGCCTAGCCTTGGACCCCTGTCACTTATGCATTTTGGACCCCCTATTATTATATCTGCCTGGTCAAACCACAACAGTCAAACACATCCCCACTTGGCGCCCATTTTTCTTCACCCTCCCAACCACCATGACTGCTCACTCAAGCTCCCACCATCCCCCCAGCTCACCCATATCACTCTCATTGTCCCCCCACCTCATCACAAAAACAAGAATCATTTAATGATCATTCAACCCCCTCACTCAACCCTCCACCTGTCAAAAACCAACTTTGGCGCCAAAATGATCAAACGGCGAAAATTGGCTCAAAACATCCAATGGACCTAAATATTGGTGGGAAAGGTTCAGTGGACAAGTGGCAACATCATGGAGTATAAAAAGAAGGAAGAAAGAGAAGCTTGGAGTAGTAGTTAGTGTAATTTAGTGTTAACTATGTCGTTTTAAATATTTCAAGTTTTTCCAGTTAATGTTTAAGTTTTAAGATACTTTGTAATCAATATTCAGTGTAATAAAAGTTCAAATTCAGTTTCAATTTCAGTTCTTAAATACGATTTCAGTTTATGCATCTTTTATTGTTCAAAATCTCAAATTACTTAAATGTTGTTCTTAGTTGTTGTTAGGATTGAAAAAGCTCACATAAGCTTTTATTAAGCTCTTTTAAGCTTTTAGAAGTCATAAAGTTTAGTTTAAAGTTTTAACTCAAAAAATTCTCAAAAATACCAAAATTAGTGTAAAATCAAAAATCAATGGAATGATGATCAAGAGCTGAAGCAGAGCTGGATTTGAATTGTTCATTGGTCTAGAGCTTCTTGGGAAGCAATAGGTGTGATCTCAGTTCTCAGTTTGCTGTTTTGAGCTTTAACTCATTTTGTAAGGGATTTCTTTAAATTTGGCATTTCTTAGTTCAAGTGATTGATTAGTATAAATTTCGGTTTCAATCATTTTATTATAGCTAATGAAAGTTATTTAATATTTTTTCAAGATAAAACTTGTTTTAGTAGTAATTCCTCAAAAGCAGTCCTCATAAAGGACTGTTTGGTTATGCTTAATTATCTGTCTCGAAGCTTATGTAAGTAGGTTTCTTTTGTTTCATGTTTGTTTAGTTCTAATTGACTCATTTGAGTCTTAATATTGAACCCGCACTTGCTCAAAAGTCAAAATTTTCTTTAAACCACCTTAGACCCTTTGTTGGAGTTTTTGCAACATCAAATTCTTGTTTTGTGTTCTAAATACATAGATTAAGCTAGCATTAGGCTTATTACACCTATTAAGTTCATAAGCAATCCATAAAACCAGATCAAAGTTGGAAATAGTCAACTTTTCAGTTTCTTCAAAAAGTCAAAAAGTTGTAAAATTCAGTTTTGAGCCAGAATGGAAAGATTTTTAATGGACTCAATTCTTGGTCAAATCAAGTGATACTTGTTGTTTTTAAAAGCCCTATTGATCTATTTTCTTATGTAAATTTTATCATATTTTTGTGATTTTTCTACAAGCTTCAAAAGAGCTTAGCTTTTAGGTTAAATCGCCTGCTCCAAACTCAAAGATATCTTGAGTTTTTCTCGAATCTTGCATGCTTTGCAGGGGTCATCTTGGCTTATCTAGGTCTGAGCTTTGGGTTTTAATTAGTCACCCAGGTCATCTTTAGGTTCCAATTGGTATTTTTCGGTTTAGCTTATATTGAAGCTTATGCATTAGCTCAAACTAGGTGCCCCAGTCACTGTTTTTTAGCTTTTAGCTTATTCCTCAAATCATAGCAACTTGATGTTTCAGTGATTAAGGCTTGTTGTTTCTTGTTGCATATTAGTTCTTTTAGCTTTTCCAAGCTTCTGTCTAAGTTGGGTAGTCTTTGGAATCCATTTGCTTATTAAAGTGCTTATTTCTATAAGCACTTTTTCATCAGTTGCTTAATCCTCCACACAACCCCATCTTTTTCCAATTTTCCTAGCTTCCTAATAATATTTTAGACTTTTCCTGAAATTTTTCAGATTTTTCCTAGCTTGTTTACTATTTTCTCAATTTAAATTAGTTTTAATCATTTTAATTAGCTTTTAATACAAATAATTAAGAAAAGTTCCAAAAATAATTTTCATTTTCTTAAGTTTAGATAAATGTAAAAAGCTTAAAAGTATTTTTCCTATTTTTCTCCTTTTATTTGGTATTTTTAATAATTTAAATTAGTTTTAAATAGTTTTAAATTAGTAATAAATACATATAAAGTCTAAAAAATATATTTTCTGTTTTAAAATTAGTTTTATCATATTTTAGATTTTTCTAAATCTTAATTTTATTTTTCTAGTCTTATTTCATATTTTCTTTTATTTTAGAGTATTATTAAATAGTTTAAATTAGTTTTTAATTAATAATAATTAATTAAATAGTTGTAAAATAATTTTCCTTTTCTATAAATTTTCTCATATCATTAGGATTGTAAAATGTATTTTCATATTTTTAGGATTTATATTGTATAATTTTCACGTTTTTATTTATGCGTTTCGTTATTTTTATTTAAACGTAAGTTTTACGTTTTAGGTTTTAAACGTTCATCACTTTAAATATAGTGATAGCGTTTATTTAATATCTTTATCTTTTAATTTTCTTAATTTGCATTTAAGTCGCTTTATTTTTATAACCTTTTTCGGTAGTGTAATATTCCATCCAAATCCTTTCGATCGCTATCATTAGTGATCAATCTATCGTCGATCAAGTGTTTAACACACCATTGAGTCTCCGTGGGACATAACGACCCGGAATCCATTGTATTCTCTCGATCTTCATTGTATCGTATGCGGCGGTTTAAGTCTATTTGACTTGATTGTTTGGAGCAGATCAAAATTTTGCGCCATTGCCGGGAGGCTTTAGCGTGTGTTTAGCCTTTTCGATCCATTCTTGCACATATCCCATCTTTTGTAAAAGTTTTTGTAGAGTTTTGGAAAATCCAAAAGTTCATTAACACTTTTCCTAAAGTGTTAAAACCCAAAATATTTTCATTCTTTGTTTTATAGCCTATTTTCAAAATCCAAAATATCCATCTTTACCTCTCGCATCTTTTAATTCTACATTTCTTTATCCTCAAACCTGTTTAATTCTCCATTTTCTTACCCTCTAATCTGTTTAATTCTCCATCTCTTATCCTCTTATCATTTAATTCTCTATGTCATGGTATTTGACATGTTCTGGTGTGGAGGTCCATTTAATGGTGGAAATTGTCGTGATGTACCAATGTGGGTTTCGGAGACAAATTTGTCGATAATCCCGATCCCATTTCAAAAGAAACACCGATTTTCCTACCTACCTCCACAACCCCAATCGAATCCTACTCATGCGAGTATTGTGGGAATGATTCTCATTACGGTTTTGATTGTCCACCACGGGTCCCGCTTGTCATGAGCCGGAACCGTGTTACAATCGAACTTTGGTGAAAGTTATTTTCCCAATTCTCTCTGTTGTGAGAATTATGGGGTCCTCATGAGACTTTTGAATGTCAACCGATGAATCAAAATTTTCACAATTCAATTCTCCGGTTTGACAATTTCCAACCCCCGCAGATTCCATCATCATCGACTTGAGCCTTCACAGATTTCAATGATTACGAGGAGTGTAATCTTCATAAAGTTCAAGAAATACGCATTGAAAGAAGCTACAAATGAAAAGAATGTTGTGTAAGCTTCAACGGATGAACATAAGAATCCGATATGATGACGATGATGATGAGGATTCTATTCAAGTGAAGGAATATTATGAGAGCTTGTCAACTGAAATCACACGAAGCTTCCATTGACTCTCTCATAATGGGGACGAGCCTTCTAGCACTATTCGAAATGGAATCGTCTAGTGTTGAAAGCCTTGTTCCAACCCAGTGAGTCCGAGGTTATCCTCGGTAATATGTGTGATGAGCCTCTTGATGATAATTCTTCTCCTCCTCTTGACATTCCATATGATCATGTCGAGATGTTCTCCGATTCGATAACGATTGTACTTCGTTTGACGATTCTTTATCCTATGGAGACATCGATTATGTCGAGGAGCTACCTTCCGAGCTAGTTAGCTTAGAAGAAGTGAAAATCGATGATCCGAAATTGAGGACGAGATACTTCGTGAACAATTGTTCAATATAAATCTCCTCGTTTCTAAGATCGAATCATTACATGCTAAGTCGGCTTCATCTCCTATCCCGTTGTGGATAGTGACTCTACATTGGACAAGCCCGAGCTTGAGGCTTTTTCCAATGATTTTCTTCATGAAGAGTTCTCCGGTGAACTCTCTCATGACATATCTCCTCCGAATATGATCATTTCCATTTTGATCTTGAGGATGATATTGGCTCGGAGGAAGGTGTACTCTATCATAAGAGTTTGCTTATTGATGATACTACCTTCACCCTTCCTCCCGACATGTCTACATTTGAGGATGAAGGCGGATCTTGATTGTTATCAACATCTTTCTTCCATTCCTCACATATGATATGACTTCTCTCTTCTTCACTCCTTGGGAGTGAGGACACTATCTTTGACCCTGGCATTTTCGGTTATCATTTGTGAGCGGGTCATCTCTCTTTATCTCATCGGTGTGGAACTTTCACGTGCTTCAAATGTTTGTCCAAACATCTTGAATGAAAGTCCGATGGAGATTGTTTCTTCCACTTTGCTTCCCATGAACCAATGAATTGGGTCGAGTCAAGCTAGCGACTCGGTAATCAAAAACAAGAGCTTAACATGGGTTTTCACCGTGTGTCCCACCTAAGTGTGGGGAGTCTCCCCACTGTTGTATATTCTCATTCTTAAAAAAAAAAAAAAAAAAAAAAACCTTTCAAATAATGGCGTAATATTTCCCTTTTACGTTCTTTGTTTCGCATAACCGCGGTACTTTGAATATTGAGGGCAATATTCATTTCTAAGTGTGGGGAATTCTCACTAATTTCATATATATTATCTACCCAATTCCCGTTTTTGGCAAAAATTTTTTTGGAGTAAGTGTTTTACACTTACTCATTTGGTTATCGATCCGCCATGTTTGATAAACTAAAGGATTGGCTAATCCAGAGCAAACGGCTCTTGGTAAAGATTTCTCAAACCGTTTATATGGCTTGCAATTTGCCCAAAATTGTATGGTTCTCACCACCATATCCTAAAAAGTGAAGAGTTGGCTAGCCCGCAAGATTATGGCTTGTGGTAAAGCGGTTGAAATCCATAATTGGTAATCGACTCACCAAAGATAATTCGATAATTTATCTAAGAGTTGGCTAGTCCGAAGGGTACGGCTTCGGTAAAGACACATCAAATCCGTTTGACTTGTGGTTTGCTCAAAATCACATGGTTATCGATGTACCATGGTTCTTACTTGAATCGAAACATTTGGCTACTCCGAAGTAATGGCTTTTGGTAAAGAGATTAAAATCCATTATGTTTTTCAAATCATTGCTAGGGACTAGCAATATCTCGATGTGGGGATTGATGAGTGTCTAAATACTCATCATTTTGTACTATATGTATCGCAAAATCATCCGAAAACACTCATAAACACATCAAAATGATCAAAATATCACAAATCGTGTTTTATGAGTTTTAAATACAAAATATCAAAATCGGATGAAAACATATCAAATTTGCAAAATTGCGTTTCATCCCCAAGTTTCTAAAATTGTCAAAATAGTCCCCGAGTCATAATTTCAAAAGTAAAGTCACCAAAGGTCCTTTTAAAATCAAAAGTTGTCAAATTTAGTCCTTTGGTGAAAAATATGAAAAGTTTGAGAAAATTACAAAATGGTCCTCCAAGTTTGAAAATTGGCGAAATTGGTCCTGGAAAATCGAAAATGGCAACTTTGGTCCTTGCATTATTAAACTTTGTCATTTTTAGTCCTTTGAGCAACTTTACAGAATTGGCAGGAATGGTCCTTGAGTTTTCAGAAATTACACATTAGTCCTTGTCATTTTAAGCCTTTTAATACTCATTTGAACCCCTGCCTAGCCTTGGACCCCGTCACTTATGCATTTTGGACCCCTATTATTATATATGCTGGTCAAACCACAATATCAAACACATCCCCACTTGGCCCATTTTCTTCACCTCCCAACCACCATGACCGCCACTCAAGCTCCCACCATCCCCCAGCTCACCCATATCACTCTCATTGTCCCCCCACCTCATCACAAAAACAAGAATCATTTAATGATCATTCAACCCCCTCACTCAACCCTCCACCTGTCAAAAACCAACTTTGGCGCCAAAATGATCAAACGGCGAAAATTGGCTCAAAACATCCAATGGACCTAAATATTGGTGGGAAAGGTTCAGTGGACAAGTGGCAACATCATGGAGTATAAATAGAAGAAAGAAAGAGAAGCTTGGAGTAGTAGTTAGTGTAATTTAGTGTTAACTATGTCGTTTTAAATATTTCAAGTTTTTCCAGTTAATGTTTAAGTTTTAAGATACTTTGTAATCAATATTCAGTGTAATAAAAGTTCAAATTCAGTTTCAATTTCAGTTCTTAATACGATTTCAGTTTATGCATATTTTATTGTTCAAAATCTCAAATTACTTAAATGTTGTTCTTAGTTGTTGTTATGATTGAAAAGCTCACATAAGCTTTTATTAAGCTCTTTTAAGCTTTTAGAAGTCATAAAGTTTAGTTTAAAGTTTTAACTCAAAAAAATTCTCAAAATACCAAAATTAGTGTAAAATCAAAAATCAATGGAATGATGATCAAGAGTGAAGAGCTGGATTTGAATTGTTCATTGGTCTAGAGCTTCTTGGGAAGCAATAGGTGTGATCTCGGTTCTCGCTTTTTGTTTTGAGCTTTAACTCATTTTGTAAGGATTTCTTTAAATTTGGCATTTCTTAGTTCAAGTGATTGATTAGTATAAATTTCGGTTTCAACTGCTTTTATTATAGCTAATGAAAGTTATTTAATATTTTTTCAAGATAAAAACTTGTTTTAGTAGTAAATTCCTCAAACAGGTCCTCATAAAGGACTGCTTGGTTATCTTAATTATCTGTCTCGGAAGCTTATGCGAAGTAGGTTTCTTTTGTTTCATGTTTGTTTAGTTCTAATTGACTCATTTGAGTCTTAATATTGAACCTGCACTTGCTCAAAAGTCAAAATTTTCTTTAAACCACCTTAGCAGCCACTGTTGGAGTTTTTGCAACATCAAATTCTTGTTTTGTGTTCTAAATACATAGATTAAGCTAGCATTAGGCTTATTACACCTATTAAGTTCATAAGCAATCCATAAAACCAGATCAAAGTTGGAAATAGTCAACTTTTCAGTTTCTTCAAAAAGTCAAAAAGTTGTAAAATTGGTTTTGAGCGAATGGAAAGATTTTAATGGACTCAATTCTTGGTCAAATCAAGTGATACTTGTTGTTTTTAAAAGCCCTCTTGATCTATTTTCTTATGTAAATTTTATCATATTTTGTGATTTTCTACAAGCTTCAAAAGAGCTTAGCTTTTAGGTCAAAAGCGCCTGCTCCAAACTCAAAGATATCTTGAGTTTTCTCGAATCTTGCATGCTTTGCACAGGGTCATCTTGGCTTATCTAGGTCTGAGCTTTGGGTTTTAATTAGTCACCCAGGTCATCTTTAGGTTCCAATTGGTATTTTTCGCTTTTAGCTTATATTGAAGCTTATGCATTAGCTCAAACCAGTGCCCCACCGGCTGCTTTTTTAGCTTTTAGCTTATTCCTCAAATCATAGCAACTTGATGTTTCAGTGATTAAGGCTTGTTGTTTCTTGTTGCATATTAGTTCTTTTAGCTTTTCCAAGCTTCATCTAAGTTGGGTAGTCTTTGGAATCCATTTGCTTATTAAAGTGCTTATTTCTATAAGCACTTTTTCATCAGTTGCTTAATCCTCCACACAACCCCATCTTTTTCCAATTTTCCTAGCTTCCTAATAATATTTTAGACTTTTCCTGAAATTTTTCAGATTTTTCCTAGCTTGTTTACTATTTTTCTCAATTTAAATTAGTTTTTAATCATTTTTAATTAGCTTTTAATACAAATAATTAAGAAAAAGTTCCAAAAAATAATTTTTCATTTTTCTTAAGTTTAGATAAATGTAAAAAGCTTAAAAAGTATTTTTCCCTATTTTTCTCCTTTTATTTGGTATTTTTAATAATTTAAATTAGTTTTAAATAGTTTTAAATTAGTAATGAATACATATAAAGTCTAAAAAATATATTTTCTGTTTTAAAATTAGTTTTATCATATTTTAGATTTTTCTAAATCTTAATTTTATTTTTCTAGTCTTATTTCATATTTTCTTTTATTTTAGAGTATTATTAAATAGTTTAAATTAGTTTTTAATTAATAATAATTAATTAAATAGTTGTAAAAATAATTTTCCTTTTCTATAAATTTTCTCATATCATTAGGATTGTAAAATGTATTTTCATATTTTTAGGATTTATATTGTATAATTTTCACGTTTTTATTTATGCGTTTCGTTATTTTTATTTAAACGTAAGTTTTACGTTTTAGGTTTTAAACGTTCATCACTTTAAATATAGTGATAGCGTTTATTTAATATCTTTTATCTTTTTAATTTTCTTAATTTGCATTTAAGTCGCTTTATTTTTATAACCTTTTTCAGTAGTGTAATATTCCATCCAAATCCTTTCTGATCGCTATCATTAGTGATCAATCTATCGTCTGATCAAGTGTTTAACACACCATTGAGTCTCCGTGGGACATAACGACCCGGGAATCCATTGTATTCTCTGATCTTCATTGTATCTGTGTCTGAGCAATTTTAAGTCTATTTGACTTGACTGTTTGGAGCAGATCAGTGCTTTCTTCTTGGATTTGACCCATATACCAAATTCTTTGATCAAAGGCCAGACAAAAGTTTTTAGCCTTCTAAATTTTATCTTCAATTTCTTTATCTGCTTAGCTTGAACCTTAGTAGTCTTTTGCAACTTAACAATCTCCCTTGTCAAAGCATAATTATCCAAAGATAAACCTTCACGAGGTATAGTATGTGAATCTTCACCTTGAATATGTGAATGGTCCTCGATTGAGAAACGAAGCGGATCGTGATGGAGATGGAGAAGGTGATCTTACAACTTCTTCTTGAACCTCGGGGCTTGGGGAAGCAGTACCACTGTGGAGATGCAAGACTTCTTGAGAAGCGGTGCTTGTAGATGCGGTACCTTCAGATGCGAAGACTGCAGTTGCAGTTCCTTCAGATGCGATGCTTTCACTAGTCGCATCATCTTCATCATCGACTCTAACGACTGAACAACTTCCATCATAGAAGTAGTTAATGGTGTATCTGGACCTCTAAATAGATCACTTCTTCTAGCCATAAAAGTAAAAATCTTTGTTGTTGAACAATAATGAGCAATAAGTCTCAGAGGCTTAGGAACATCGACAAGTTGTTTGTTCGAAAAACTTGTACAAATGGGATACATTAACCATTTTGATCCATGATTGATATGAGAAAGCATGCCATCAAGAATTAGCCTTGAAAAATTAAAACACGATCCGTAGCTAATCCCCCATAGCGGATGCAATATTCGACCCAAATTGTTCCCAAGAAGTACTTTTAGCACTAATACAATGTAACAACACATGTATTAAAAACTTCCATTGAGGACAAAATAAGCGCTTTCGAATGTTTGTTACATTAAAGAACCTTCATAACCAATATGCCCAAAGTTTCCCAAATCAATTCTTTTGCAAAACGAATAGCACCATCATTATCATTAAACACCAAATCTTCTCTAATAGATGCTTCAGTAATCTTCACAGTTCTTCCAACAACTGTAGCCCTAATATAAAATTCTTCATTCTCCATGTTTTCTCTTGCAGTAGCCCAAAATTCTTGAATCCATGGCTCAATAATATCCGGCTCTACTAAAAGAGCATAACTGATGGGCGACCCGGTTAGATAATCAATAATATCATGAAACGCCGCATTATCGTCAGTTTTGTCTAAATTAGCTACCATATTGTGCTTTGAAACAGTAGGTCGATTCGCCATTGGTGATTATGGAAGCACAATAAGAATTTAAATCGAATAAGAATGAGAGAAATATGGAAACGATGCTAATGTATGAATATAAGAGGAAAATCGGAAAGTAGTTATTTATAGGTGAGATTTGAAAATCATCGCCCAAAATAAAACAACAGTTAGAATTAATTACCCTCAATATAACCGTTGGAACAAGACTTTAAAACGACAAGCGATTACTTTCCACGTATGCAAGATTTTCCCAAAGCAAGATGCTTTCCAAGTATGCGTGACTTTCCCAAAGCAAGATTTTCCAAGTTCCTCCATAGAAACTAAGTAGTCACAAATATCCTCCCTTAAGCAATACACAAGACTATACTAACACCTTATAGTCCTCCCTCAAATGTAACTTAGTAGTTAATCATACCAATACTCACCACCAAGTGATTGAATCTTGAAACATCAAAACCTTTGGTGAGTAAATCACTACATTGTCATCTGTGTGAACTTTAACAACATTAATGAGCTGTGCTCATAACAATCTCGATAAAGTGATGCCTAATCTGAATGTGCTTGGTCTTGGAATGATAAACATGATTCTTCACAATACAAATGGTACTCTCATTATCAATGTTGATAGGAGTATTTTTGAAATTGAACCCATAGTCCAAGAGTTGATTACGCATCCACAAAACTTGTCCACAACAACTTGCGGCAGACTACATATTCACCTTCATGAGATGATGTTCTTTGCAATTGTCTCGCTTCTTGCATTGCCGGAGACTAACCTTCTTCCAAGATATTGGCATCCACCGGTTGTGGATCTTCTATCATAATTATCACCTGCATAATCACTATCGAAAAAGCTTATAGGTGAAAAGGTGACTCTTTTGGATACCACAACCCCAACTTACGTTGTTGTTTTAAATAATGTAAGATTCTCTTTATCGCATTCATGTGAGAGATCTTTGGTGAGACTTGATATCTTGCACATAAACAACCGAAAACATGATATCGGGCCTTGATGCAAGAAGATACATAAGAGAGCCAATCATTGATCTGTATAACTTGACTTCAACAGTGTCCATCTTCATCTTTGCCCAATGAATTGATAGATTTAATAGGTGTAGCTAGTAAGAGCCTTTATATCATCAAAATTAAACTTCTTAAGTATGTCAAGAACATACTTGTCTGGTGATAAAATTCCTTCTGTGATCGCTAACCTGTAGTCCCAAAAGAAAGTTAACTCTCCCATTGAACTCATTTGAAATTCATTCGCATCATTGCTCAAACTCCTTAACCATGGACTGTTTGGTAGCCCCAAAGATGATATCATCAACATAAACTTGAACTAACATGATATCCTTCTTGTCTCTCTTGATAAACAAAGTCTTGTCGATAGCTCCCTCCGTATCCATGTTGTAATAAGAATGTAGAAAGCCTCTCATACCAAGCTCTAGGTGCACGATGAAGGCCATAAAGAGCCTTAACCACCTTGTAGACTTTGTTTGGATGTTTAGGATCTTCAAAACACGGAGGTTGTTTCACATACACCTCTTCCGTAATAGTACCATTGAGAAAGGCACTCTTGACATCCATTTGGTAAACACGAAAACCCATGTATGAAGCAAAAGCAATAAATATTCTAATAGCCTCAATCCTTGCTACTGAGAGCAAATACTTCATCATAATCTACTCCTTCTTCTTATCTATAGCGTTGAGCTACTAACCTTGCCTTAATTTTGATAACATTGCCTCTTTCATCTCTTTTCACTCACGAAGACCCATCGGTGTCAATAACTCTCTTCCCATCCGGAAGATCACATAAAACCCAAACTTAAAGTTTAAATTGAAGAAGTTCTTCTGCATAGCTTCAACCCACTTTCTTTAGTCAAAGCTTGAGCAATATTCTTGGGTTCCTCTTGAGAGATGAAACAAGTAAATAAGCGAGTTTGATGGTCCTTATGATTGACTGTTTTGTTTATACACAAAGCTAAGTAAAGCATTGTGAGGTTTTGTGAAACCCTTAGCTTTGTGTCTAGTCATAAATCCAGTAGATGGACCAATGATTTGATCAGTTGGATGATTCTTATGAATCCGTAAGATTGGAGACTGTGGAACTCCATATGTATCATCCAAGTTAGTATAATCAGCACCTTCATTGGAATCTGAGAAAATACCTTCATCTTCAAGCTCATCATCAGTTTCTTCTAATCCAGGCATGGTAGGATCATCCAAATCATCTAAAATACTATCAACATGTGCAGCAGTACTTTGATCAAAAGAACTGTCAGAAGTACTATGAGAGTACTCTGCAGTCTTGTTCTTCTTCTTTGCCTCTTCATAAGCTCTCCTTTGTTCATCGATTGTAAGAATGTGCTAATACATCTTGAAGAAGCATCGATTAAGTTCCTCTTGAATAGATTGATCCTCGAGATAATGAGGATTGTGGTGCAATGATGCTTTGTTTTGGAGAATCAAGACTTTGCTTAGGAACATCGATACTTTGTTTTGGACTTCAGGATCTTTATCGAGAACGACATCGGGTCTAATATGAACTCCATGAACAACATATTGTAAATCTTCTCCATTATGTATATGTTGATTTTCTTCTCTAACAGGTACATAATTCATTGAAGGAGTTAAAACCTCAAGATCAAACATCCAATCAGGACCTTTACCTTTCTCATTGTCTTGATCTTCTAAAAACTCAACATGAAAACAATCTTGAATCTTCTTAGTAACTCTGTTGTACACTCGAAAGCCTTTACTGTTAATGCAATAACCCAATAAGTATCCTTCTTGAGTTGCCATCAAACTTCCCAGTTATCAATGGTGTTTAAAATAGTAAGAGGACATCCAAAAGGCTTTATAAAGCGAATGTTGGGTTTATTGCCCATCGACAATTCATAGGGTGTCTTCATCGTGGTTTGGTGATGAGACTCATAAGTACATAGCATGCAAGATTACACCGCCCAAAATTGAATAGGTAGATGGGAATCGCTAGCATTGTCCTTCTTGCTTCAATCAAAGTCCTATTCTTCCTCTCTCGCAACACCATTTCTTTGTGGTGTTCTAGCAATACTAAACTCCTCTTTATGCCTTTATTTGCACAAAAGTCATCCATAGGCTTGTTCTTGAATTCAGTTCCATTATCACATCTAATACCTCTAACCTTGAGTCTCAATTGATTTTCAAGAGCTATTATGAGAGTCGAATAGCATCAAAAGTATCATCCTTAAAACCCCAAAAAAAAACCCAACCGAATCTCTGCGGTCATCGGTAACCACCAAACAATACTTTTCTTATTTAAACTTGCCACAGAGACAGGTCCAAATAAATCCATATGTATGACTCAATGGTTCTCTAATAGTTCTTTCCTCAAGCTTCTGCAGGAAGCTTTGTGTTGTTACCCTTCTTGCATGCCAAGCATGATTGATCATTCTTGTAAGTCTTTGAAGGTAAACCTCTAACTAGATTGCCTTTGACCGGTTTGTTGATATTCTTGAAATTAACATGGCCCAATCTTCTATGCCATTGATGTGCCTCTTCAGATGTTGCTTTAGCCACCAAACATGTGGCTCTTCCATAAGAATGTAGACTCTTCATGTCTAAACTATACACATCATTTGTCCTTGGTACTCTAAGTACTACCATGTCATCATCAAGGTTTAAAGTCGAGGAAATGATGAGACATTCGTGTCGATGAATAACACAGGATGCTTTTATCACAAATTTGAGAGACCGAGAGCAAGTTGAATTTAAGCTCCTTCACATATCTAACATTCTCAAAGTCAATAAGCCCCGCTTTGATAGTTCCTTTTCCAATAATCTTTCCTCCATTAGGATCATTCCCAAATGCAACTCTTCCTCCACTAATATTTCTAAAATCGGACATAATCTCTTTGTCTCTGTCATACTTCCGAGCAACCACTATCTACAATCAAATGATCTTTAAGCTCCTCTTACGGGTTGCCCCGCACACAAAGAAAAGAGTTAGTGATTTTAGAACCCAAGCCATTCTTGACTTGTGTTCCCTTGTGGAGTTACAAACTCAAATTCTTTGAGTATGTAATTCCCACTATCTTTCAAATGATGATCCAAAATTATCTTTTGATTTTTAACATGTGGATTTTCAAAACTTTCGGTTTTCAACATAAATCTCTTTCACCGATTATTAGCATTTTCTTGTATCACAAAACATCGATTCACTTTTGTTGAAAGTATGTGTGTCCTCCAGATACCTTCCTCTTAACCCATTCTAGTTTAACACGTGGTTCCTGTGATCTA